>JASCZW010006495.1:0-93178 GCA_034211315.2 Aedes japonicus
ACATAGACTTTTCTGGGGGAGGGTGTTTGACCGAAAGTCTACCCTCCATAGAAAAATTTAAAAAAATGTATGGAGGACGGTTTACGTGGGGGAGGGGGCCTGAGATTTTCAGAAATCAGTTCACGTGGTTTATGAACAGGCCCTTTTCTTTCTTCTTTTTAGCGTTACAAGCTAATTGCTTTCGTAATTAGCTTATTGCTTGCTCTCAAGTTAGTGTTCTATATACATTTCCACAGTTTTTAATTAAGAGCTTTCGATGGTAGGTACCATTTTTGCATTAGTATGATTGTGTGGCAAGTACAATCATACCCTATGCCCAAGGAGTCGAGAAATTTTTCTTTACGGAAAATTCCTAGACCAGACCGGGAATTGAACCCAGCCACCTCTAGCATGGTGTTGATTTGTGGCTGCACCTTTACCGACTGAGCAAAGGGAGGACTATGAGAACAGGCCCTATTAAAGGGTGTATTCGATAAAAATGGCACACAGAAAATCTTCTGTAACTTTTGAATCGTATGAGTAAAAAACCTAGAAATTTGAGTAGATCTTATCCATAGTATATTATTTACATCTGCCAAGTTTCATAGTTATACATTCAGAAGTTCCAGTCATGTCGTCGAAACAAGAAATTGTCCGTGAAAAAATGTTGTGCACTCACAATCAAAATCCAGGGGCGTCCCACCGGTGGATTGCTAAAAGGCTTGGAATTGCAAATGCAACTGTGTCTCGTGTAATAAGAACCTTCAAGGAGCGTCTGAGTGTCCAAAGGAAGGAAGGGTGTGGTCGTAAAAGTGGCCCAATGGACAGTAAAATGGCCAGGAAAGTCGTACAACAATTCAAGAACCGTCCAAATATGTCAATTCGAGATGTCGCTAAAAAGTCTAAGGTGTCAGTCGGTTTTGTGCAGAAAACCATGAAGCGTGCTGGGTTACATGTTTACAAAGTGCAAAAAGCCCCAAGCCGGAATGAAAAACAAAACATCACTGCGAAAACCCGCGCCCGGAAACTTTACACGAAGCTGCTCACCAAATCCGGTTGCATCGTGATGGATGACGAAACATACGTCAAGGCCGACTTCCGTCAACTTCCTGAGCAAGATTATTTCGTTGCCATGTCGAAGTTCGATGTTCCGGAGGATGTTCGAAAGAAGAAACTATCGAAATTTGCCAAGAAGTTTCTAACCTGGCAGGCGATTTGCGGATGTGGTGACATAAGTGCTCCCTTCATCACTTCCGGAACAATAAACGGTGCGATTTACACGGAAGAGTGCCTTAAGAAGCGTCTCTTGCCATTCATTAAGAAGCACAAAAGATCAACTCTGTTTTGGCCTGATCTAGCATCCTGCCACTACGCTCGAAACGTATTGGAGTGGTACCGAGCCAACGGAGTCAATTTTGTGCCAAAGGATATGAACCCACCAAATTCACCGGAACTTCGTCCAATTGAAAAATTCTGGGCAATTATGAAAACGGAACTTCGCAAACATCCCAAAACTATAAAAACAGAGCTAGAATTGAAGAAAATTTGGGTAAAAACAACAAAAACACTGGGAAAATCGGTTGTACAAAATTTGATGGGTGGAGTGAAAAGGAAGGTGCGGGCATTCGGGATGGGAAACGAAATTGAATAAAACAAATGTTGTAAATCAAAACTCATTAGTAGTTCTTCATTCCCTGAAAATTTCAAGAAAATCCGATAATCAGTTTAATTTTGATGAGTATATATGTGTGTGCCATTTTTATCGAATACACCCTTTACATAATGCAAAAAAAAGGCATTGCAAACCACCTCCTTTCTTCACGTAACCAAACTTTGTATGAAAATCATAAATTTTCAAAATTCATTATATTCAGTCGCTGCATGAAACATATGTGCAGGTTATGTACTACAGGACAACGACGATTGAATCGTTATGTTCCTACACGTCTGGGAGTTTCGGGTCAGTTCAGAAGTTCAGACAGTAAACCCTTCTGCTTATGATGCCTTCCAGGTGAAACGATGTCATCTTCCACACGTGATTCCTCAATCTGCATGAACTCGAAAACTGACGGTGCTTTGTTCAATACTTTCTCAAATGTTTGGGAGAGATCAACTGGCTCAATCTCTAGAGTATAGTTGCTGTCATTAATATGAACCCCTTCTTCGACGTCTTCTGTTCGACTGTATCATTGCCCTTTCGCCATGATCTTGTCATCTTGAGAAAATGAGTCAGCATCGTTGCTTTGTCGGTATCGGGCTCCCTGAAAAGGACCCATCATGTCCAGTAATTTTCCGGCGCGCGATTGAATAACTGGAATGGTTTCAATCCGAATGTTATTGGTAAGAGCCAATCCGTAACCCATAAAGCATGTAGATTGACCCAGTAACAATTCATGTGACACAAAATACTTTGAGTAACGCTGTTCAGAATTTGAATCAATGCAAGGCACCAAGAAAATATTTGAACCAACATTTGTACCTAGTAAAACATCATTCTCAGTAAACTAATAGAAAGATACAGCTTCAGACAAATAATTTAGAAATGAATTGAAAATAAGGAATGGCAAGGCTTTTACTGGTATAAAGAGCATAAGCGTTCGAAATAAGAATTTCAATAATTTTGAATGTGTAAGTTTTTTGAATGGTAGAGCAATACTTTTTCTAATGGAAATTTTTCTTATAAAATTTGGTAGCGAAGAGACGAACCAGCCGTCGGCTGAATGTCTCTCAAATAAAGGTACCTAACCTAACCTAATTTAGTAGCTTTGTAACATGAAATCGGTAATATAAACACCAAAAACATACCTCTAACTTAAGTGACTACATATTCAAAAGTTATTTCTTCAGCGGGCCATTTTTCGTTTTCGGTTATAAATCTATTTTCAATGCGGCCACTAGTAACCCAAAGTTTTTTATCGAGCACACAATTTTTTTTGTACACGTGATTATAAACGGGAAGCGGTACGAAAGTAAATTTCATCAAGATTCACCTTCAACATTACACTTTAGAAAACATGGTTGTAACGCTCAACCCAAGGAAATTGATTCTTTTGATTGGGTAATTTCAAAAATCTGGAAACGCTTTACTCGATTCATTTTGCCCGACAACTCTAAGGATCAAAATAATTTTGTTTTTTATGTTGGCAGCGGGCAATCTCACGGTTAAGTAAAGTTTTTTTTCATTTGAGCTATTTTTATCTTTTTACTTTTTACTTTTAAACCACCTGTTAACTTTGTGCAATGTCACATACCGATGAGTTGCCTATGTAAAGGATTTTAAGGTGGAATTTCATGCGATTACACAGTGAACAAACGGTTTCAAATATCTAATCATGTCGAAAGAAGTATACCTAATTGTATTAAAATGATATTTTACAAAATGTCCTGCGATTCCCTGTTTAACAAAATGCTTTCAAATATCCAACCACGTAAACACAAAGCTCTCCTTAAAATTTGGCTGCTAGTTTTTGCTATGTTTGAAGTAATTGTCAATTGAAAACACCTCCGTTTTTCAACATTATTGTAAATATATTTGTATTCATGTATATATTCGCAAAATGTTTCTGAAAAGATCAAGTTGCAGCATTGCGACAATAATGCACCGTTTACATTTAATATTGTAGATTTTATTTGCACACAGATAGTGCAAACTACTTTTTCCGGTATCTTTCAATAGTTGGCCAATATGTTGTTTTCAGTCTTTGACGTCTTTGATAACATTTCTCAGCATAATCTAATAATCAACTTTATTTAAAAAAAACATCCTTCAAGAACGCTCCGTTAAAAAGATAGAATCGAGCGCTACCTATGCGGAGGTAATAGCAATTAAGCAAAACCGTCGAAAGATGGCACTTTTCCAATTGAATCCATCTAGCAGGGCACTTTTCACAAAATTTAAAACTAGCATGTTTTTGTAGTGTACCATAGCATACCTCCAAAGATTTTGAACCTACCTGTCAAATTCCTTGATTTTAGGTGCCCTACTGATTAGACGGTCGATTTTGCCTAATTCCTCATAAAACGCTCTAAAAATTACACCAAAGTAGTGTACCAGTACCAACTTGATGTTTGATTTGAACGTACCTCAAAAAATGTCATACTTTCTTGTTTAAAACTTTTAAATACACATTAAATCTCGAGTACTTTTTCAAATGGGCGTAAGTAACATTTGGACGAAAATGAGCAAATCAGCATTGAGCTTTTCTGAATTTATTTTTATTCCTATTTGAAAACCGGACATGTTTATCCCAATTAAATTCCACTTAATGACACATTAGTTAAAAGATATTACATCACTGTGCTTTAAAATTACACTAGGGGTGAAAATTTCATTTAGAAAAATGTTTCTTACAACGGTCTGCAATAGAAAACGATAATACGTCATTTTGATAAGTCATTATGATAGATGGCATGTTACTTACGTCAAAATTATACGTCATTCTGCGAATGACAATGTTGATACGTCGAAATGTTACGTCAAGTTGTCATATTCCATGCAGATACGTCGAACTTATCAAAATGACGTATTATTTTTTTCAGCAACAAAACTTTGTAAAAATATCTTTGCTAAAAAAATCAATAAATTTTTAACCTTGTGGTATAATCTACTAACGCGTCGTTAAAGGACATTCAAGGAGTGCAAAAATGACTTTACACCGTTTTGTAAAAAGTTAGATAAAACGTTCAGAAATAATCCAATCAGAAAGCTCAACAAATATGGGCATATATACATGATTTTTTAATAACATGCCATGAACAACGCGTTTGTTTACATTTTGTAACTTACGTCCTTTTGAAAAAGTACTCGAGATATGTTGAATCTGACCTGGGATGCAGTTTTCTCTGGAAATTTTAGCCCTAAATAACCTATAAAACATACTACTTAAGTACATCCTACGCTACTATACATATAATCAAAAATGTATTTTTAATAAGACGTTTAAGGAAACACCCTTGAATGGCAGCTTCTTGCTAAGCATTTTGTACAACCCCTGAATGTAGATAACAATCATGCTTGATAAAGTTAATTTTTAGAATAAAGAACCCATCTGTACACGTAACGGTTGAATGTACGTTATTGGGAAGGCATGGTTGATTTTCTAGAGAGGATTTCAAATTTTCTGATTATTTTCATAAATACGTAGCTAGGTGATAATTTTGTACCCTGAGGATTTTATCTTCTCAAACTATTCTTAAAGGACACATAAATAATTTTAACGGGTAAAGGTTGATTGTACCTCAAGGCATGTGAACTTTTTTTAAAAGACAGGGTGTTTCCTTAAACGTATTATTAAAAATACCTTTTTGACGATAAAACAGCGTAGAATGTTCTTATGTAGTATGTTTTATAGGTCATTCAGGGCTAGAATTCTGAGAAATGTTAATCCGAAGTCAGATTTTACATGTAATGTTTTATTTTTAAGTTTTATACAAGAAAGTATGAACATTTTTGAGTTACTTAAAAATCAAACATCAGACTCAGAAGGTACGCTATTGGTACATTACTTTGGTGTAATTTTTATAGCGTTTCAATGAATAATTTCGCAAAATCGTCCGTCTATTCAGCAGGTCACATAAAAACAAGAAATTTGACAGGTACGTTCAAAATCCTTGAAGGTACGCTATGGTACGCTGTTGATACACTACATAAAAAAACATGCTTGTTTTAAATTTTGTGAAAAGTGCCCTGCTGGATGGATTGACATCTGTAAGAAGCATATACGCAGCGCTAGAGGTTTTAGGCTGCTCCACTGCACTATGGTACGAATGGACAAATTTCGCGACAAAAATCGATAACTCGAAAACCATTAACTTTCGACAGATGATGTCTTGAAGAGATTTGATTTTAAACAAATGTAAATATGTCAACATAGACGAACAGACATAACACTTCAAGTTTCATTCGTCATTTACCCATTAAACGGTCAATTCAAATGTTTCTTAGTTGGTAGTATCGCCACAGGTAGCACGTATACTCGATTTTCTTACGTTTAACGTTAACACGCTACCAGCTTTATTATCTATCACAGTGTGCTCAACAGATGGCGCAGGTGTGTTAGTGACGATGATGTGTAGTGAAAAATGATCGATTTGTCTGTGATATAATATAAAAAAAAACATTTTCATAAAAAAAAAACTTGCTGTTACGGTCATTGGAGATAATTTTTGATGCAGCTGATGGAAAATTATGCAGAAAAAATGCAAAACTACCAATTTTAAAACGAGTTTTTTTTCCTAGAGGGGACAAGAGTGGACAAAATTATTTGCATAGATCTTGTAGACAGTAGTTTGTACTTTCAGTTCACGTACTCTGTGTTTGCAAATATTTGCAAATAAAGGAAAAAGATATCTTGCAAAACGTATATAATTTTACACTTCAGCTCCTACAACTTCATTAATACAATCACTAGCAACTTTATTATATCTTCAAAATGTGCGTCATATTATACCCTAAAAATCATTCCTGCAAAGTTTTCAAATTCAAATTGAAATAAAAATGTTACAGCAGAAAAACTGTTTTTTTAAGTCCCACCCTAAGGAAAGTCAGAAAAACTGCTATAAAACGATACGCAGATGAGATAGAAGTTAAATTTCTTGAGCAAACTTTCATTAAATTATAATATCTACAATTCTGTAGAAGCAAAAAATCCTCTAAATCATAGGAATAAAAAGTTGAAAGTTTTATTATGAACATAAAAGGACCACCCTAGTCACCACTCAAACCAAACGATAGATCTTATTTTTAAAATGAAGTCTCTTGAAGACATCATCTGTCGAAATTTAATGGTTTTCATTAACCATCAAGGCATGGACGTCATCCAACAGTCAGAATAAATCGCGTAGAGGAGTGAAGTCCCCGGAAACTGACACAATCAGGGCGAGCAATGTCCAAGGATCTGAATTTCCCATTCGTCGATACAGAATATCAGCACCAATTTTTCCAAACTCAAAGCCTTTGAAAAGACAGTGAATTCATCGGTGAACAGAAAAACTAAAACAAAAGACTCGAATGATTCGGGGTAAGCAGTTGTTGCTTTTTTCTGATGAACAAATGTTTGTGTAAGATACTCACAAACAACAGAATGATAGAGTGTATGCAGCGAAGTTTGCCGATTTTCCCAAATATAGGTTGGCTATGTAGCGGTTCCAAAATGTTTCAATGATATTGGGAGGAATTTCAGAAAAGGCAAGGTTCCACTATTTTTACTCGAGTAGGGAGTAAAAATAAACACTTATCACTACATTGAACGTGTTTTCCCCATGCATCAAATTGATTGCAGACGAAAATGTCTGTTTTCAAGAGGGTTCTACCGTTTCTCATCAATCGAATGCAACATAGGAGAAGTACCGCCCAAACTTTTCCCCATGTCATATTTTCACAAGAATGCCTTTTGAATGGGAAAACATGTTCAGAAACGGTGCATAACAGTTGCAAAGATCGGTTGCATATTCTGCACTGGGGTAGCTGAGTTAAAGATTATGTGCCCGATCGGAAACTACCGTTCAAATTCCCTCCGCTCGTTTTCAACTTGTATCTTTCAATTTCAAAGCCTGCCGTTACCCGTAACGGAATTATCAATACTTTCCCTTCATTTCTCTTCATTCTAGCAATAAATTACTATCCACTCCTAGAGCCTCTCATGTAGATGGGAAATTTTCTGCTTCTGACAAATTTGCTTTTGCGACTGGTTATAAAAGGAAAGGGTGATAGTTTTGAGCCCTAATAATAATAATAATAATAAAATGTAGGTCTAAGGAGTGTATCGAATATAAGCTATCCGCATACATTTGCGTTGTACCCATGTATTTGTGATGGTTTTTATGCTCTGAACACTGCATGTTGTGCGTTTGACTATCAGCTCTCTTTTGTTTACTTGTTTGTGCGGTTCAAATTCTGCGTTTTCAAAATGTCGCGTATTGCAAAGGAAGTGAAAATTAAGGTTCTGGACACATGGCTAAGTGAGAAGGGTATTACTATGCGAAAATTGGCGAAGCGTTTTGGAATTCATCATGCTAGTGTTAAAACCATCAGTAATAAGTTTGGGGAACACTATTCTTTGGATGAGCTACCAGGAAGAGGCAGAAAACCCGGTTCTTCCAACCCGAAACTGGAGCAGAAAGTGGTATCTCTAATCATGAAGAACAAATCAATGTCAATACGTGATTTGGCCAAAAAAGCAGGAACAAGTGTCCGAATGATCCAGCGTTTCAAGAGGCAAAACCAGAGCTGACAAAAGTCATTCACGTCATACAAAACACGCAAAGAAAAAAAAGTCACCTTCACCGATTTGAGCTACGCGACGTCTTTCCATTTTCGTCGTGTTGCACCCAAAGCATGAAGATAGTCATGCATTCATACTCAACGACGATGTTTCATATTCCTTCTTCGTGGTTTGGAATCAAAACGACGCGAACATATAGTTTGCCTTACCTTGATACAATTTTCCGGTGCACTAAATTTATCGCGTCGCATGTGTTTCGTCCAGTGTTTGACCAGGTCATACGTTGTGTTGTGATTATTTGGTTGAGACACGACGATGAGACGAGTGAAACGAACTGACTACTGGGAGTTAATTTAATACCACCGAGAGGCATCGTGCCAGCTCGGTGGGTACTTTCAATAAGACGTTAACACCACTAAAATGACAAAGAATGACGTTTCACTTTTATAGGGGAGACGAAGTTTGGATGAACATTGTGGAGTCGTGCGCTCCGCATCATTACAATAGTCCATGGATGTGGAGCGCCGACAGTGATGGTCCACGCTGCTCGCTTTAACTACAACAATAGAAATTTGCTGCTTGCTTGGTAGCCACTCTCGATAGGTGGAAACAATGCACGCTGCGGGGGGGACGCGTTGCTATTCACACAACTAACAGCAAGACGCCGTGTGCTTTGTGAGATCGAACAGCATGCGAAGCTGGCCGGATAAAAATAACCATACAATTAAAATACAATAATATAAAATAACTTTAAAATCTACTGCCGCCGTTGAATCTTATTGTTCATGTATCAGATAAATGAAAAATGTATATTGTTATTACAACAGATCTACTATTAAACCCATATGCATGAATTTTCAGCAATTGTGAAACTACACAATCAATAGTAATTGACTCAAATTTGCTCGGAAAAAAATTATTTTTTGTATAGTTAAGATTCTATTGTGGAAACAATAACTGCTATTGTCATCTTATAGTTATGAACAATACTTCAAATTTTACGCACTATTGATTTTATCGTATGATTGCAATAAATTTAATCAAAATCATTTTTTTTCGGATTGCACGATCATTTATTCAGTTTGTGTTTGAGTCTGTACTGATCTGATAAATTCAAAGAAGTGCCGGTCCCGGCCATTTTCGAAGCAGGTGGTATAAATTTCCTGGAAAAATGTTGCAAAAAGATTGCATATTTCTTCCGAATTGCTACCAATGCGTTCATCTAGATGCATGGATGATGGAAAATTTTCAGATTTAAATTTTGTTTTCAAGTAATTGAAAAAGGGTTTAGGGCACAACTTTATTTCCCTTCCAGTTTTAGTGTCATACTCTTCAAATGCGATGGCTTTATTTAGTTGATTACAAACGTCTAAATATTTCTCTAAATCTTCATTGCTGTTATTTTTTTTTTAATTTTTGTACACCTTGCCATTTTTAGATTTTTAGATTTTTGCAATTTTTAGATTTATTTTTGAATTTCCATGATGTTGTATTATTTTGATTGGTACCTCTTTATGAATAATTCCGAAAAGAACATTATAGTAGACATCAACAGCAATTTCAACATTTCGTTCATTCCGTACACACTTAGAAATTGTGAATTTTACACGAGACGTAATTCATGTGTGTTAAAAGTCTGGGAATGTAAAGAAATATTTCGTGTAAAATTATGGCTTCTGAGACTGACGTATATGCAATTCGACAAAAGATGTGTTTGGTTGAATTTAAAGATTGGACTCGGAAAAAGTGCGACACTTTGTTTTGGGTATAACTTTTTATCGCGTGGGTAAAAATTAATGAAACAAGAAGAGCTACGCCAGCAAATCCTGGGCGCGGTGATCGATAGTCCTGGTCAGTCGCACAGATGCATCGGCAAAAAGCTTGAATCCACCATTCCACCGTGTCCCGCGTTGTGAAGATGTTCCAGGAGACAAAGACCATCGAGCGGCGCGCTGGAAGCGGCTGAAAACCGAAAACGGAATACCCAGAGAAGGCGCGGCAGATAAGGCAGTACTTTAAGAATAACCTGAACCTTTCCACCCGAGACGTGGCCAAAAAGGTCAATTCATCGAAGTGGTTCGTCCAGCAGACCATGAAATGGGCTGAGATACGTGTTTTAAGGTCAGGAAGGCGCCAAACCGGACTGACAAGCAAAACACGGTGGCCTAATTGCGTGCGCGGAAGCTGTACCGTGAGAGGCTGGTCAAGCCAGGCTGTCTCGTCATGGACGACGAGACATATATCAAGGCGGACACCAAACAAATCCCCGTTTTCGAGTTTTTTGTCGGTTCGTTCCGGAAAAGAAAAGTTCCGGAAGAGAAAGATGGACTAATTCACGAAGAAGTACCTGTTGTGGAGGGCGATCTGCGAATGCGGAGGGTACAGCAAGCCGTTCGTTACAATCGGCACCATAAACGTGTAGATTTATCGTGAGGAATGCTTGCAGAAGCGCTTGCTGCCGTTCCTCCGCTCTCACCGTGGTCCCACGCTGTTCTGGCCGGATCTCGCTTCGTGCCATTACGCCAAGCCTGTAATGGATTGGTACGAAGCGAAGGGCTTTAATGTGGTCCCGAAGGAGACGAACCCGCAAAATACACCAGAACTTCGTCCGATCGAAAAATTTTGGGCGATAATGAAGAAGAAGTTGAAGAAAAGCGGACAAACATTCAAAACCGATGAAGTTTTGAAGAAAAACTGGGAAAAATTGTGTAAGGAAGATGGACAAAGCCTCGCCCAAGATCTCATGAGCAGTGTTAACAGAAATGTACGAGCATTCAGCTTGGAGGAGGAAATTCAATAAATAAATTATGCCGAAAGATAGTTAATATATAGTTATTTAATCCCTGGAAGTTTGAAAAGTATCTGATTTAAAATGAATTATTGGTGATCATTTTTGTGTGTCTCATTTTTTCCCAGTCCAGTCTTTATTGTCACATCACTTTCAACTCATTCTTATGTACTAAATGACGCTTGCATGTGTCGGTCTCGAGGAGACTGAAATTTACACGACATTTTGGTAGTGTGTAGAATTAGTTGCCAGTTTACACTACTTAATCTGCGTTTAATATTTTCATAATTTGCTTTGTGATATACAAAGATTTCTTCGAATTCACAGTGGTTGGGTCTTTAAGTTTCATGATTAAATAGAGAGAATTCGATTGCTGTGTGAAGTGTTTCATTTTACCATAAGGGATTCAATGATTCATTCGCACATGAATCTTCGTGTACATTGGTCAGCAGAAAGCCTAAGTAACAGTTCTGCTGATTTTTGACGTTATTACTTTGATTTAGACCTAAATTAGCAGTTTTGTCGAAAACAAACTGCAGTGTTTCATTGTCTGCAACAACTGGAAGTAAGATGCTTTTATTTTCAGAGTCCTGAAAAAAGTCAGCTTATCTTTGGTTGAAGTCACCAAAGATGTGAACTTTACCCTCAGGAGGTAATTTTGATACAATTTGTTAGGCGTTTTGAAAAAAAAAATTCATGAACAGTTTTATTTGCACGATCTGGTGGAAAAAAATACACGGAGGCAAACACGTGTGTTTTGCCAGCAATGCATGATTTTACCCAAACAGGCTGAAATTCTTTGAATTTTGTCGCAGAAAGGATTTCTAACTTGAAATTGGCTGAAACTGCTATGAAACTGCTGCTTCGGACAAAATTTCGGTATAATATAAAAGTTCTTTCTTCGCTTCGAACGCTTTCATGTCAGTTTGTCTCAGTGGCTAAAATTACCGAAAAGGATGAGCCTAGTAAATGTTTATCCATTTTTGCTGTGCCTGTCAAAATTTCAACCGTATGAAAGGTTGAAATCTTAACAATAAATAAGAATTTCAGTTGAATTATGTTTTAGCGAAGATATTCTTGAAGGTAGGTCGGTTATAAAAATCATAAAATGTCTTCTGCTTTCTTATCTAATCAATAGGTTATAGAAAATTTTCATATGAATAATCAAAAGTTCACAAACCACGTTAAGGTCTGGCCATAATCTACGCTTCATTTAAATGTTTAAAATGGCCTTTAGAAAAAGCCGAGAAGGGGATTTCTGAAAATATAAAAAATTAGTCGATGTGACTTATGAATAACCCTTTACAGCCGTAGAGGACGTCTTCGCCATTCTTAGATTTAGCGACCAAAACATACCGGTTTTCGTCATGCACCATCTAAGGTGTGACGATTGCAAAATATTCATGCATCATCAAAACGATGACTTATGGTTCTTCGCATATTTTTTGTTGCGTGACTAGGAAGGGTTTGTGACGAACAACTAGTTGGCATCATCGAACTTGTATCCGTTACAACTTTATTGTTGCACGACGACAGGCTTTGCGTTGCTAGTCAACATGTTTCCCTTGCGCGACATTGAAGGCAACAGACTCGTCGCTACTGTGGTTTTATGTGCTTTGACGATGACTTTTGTCAACACTGGGCAAAACCACCTAGAAGAAACAGAAAATCTCGAAACAAAGTGCAGAACAGAAAAAGCGAGCAGCAACAAGGGCCCTGAAATTGTATGCGCGTCTTTTGCAGCGTCCGGATGCATGCGTTTTGATGTAAAGGAGGACTCAAAAACCCTTCCAGGTCCACAATACTTTACTGCCATCGTTGAGGAGGATGTGAGCGATGCGGACAGGTCGATTCAAGTGGAGAAATTCGGTCGAAAGGTACTGGTATGGCAAGCAATATGTTCCTGTGGTTTGAAGTCAACAATTTTTTACACTACTGGAACTATAAATGCGGACATCTATCGATCTGAGTGTCTCCAGAAGAGATTGCCTTTATATGCTCCAGAAGAAGTTGCCTTTATATAAGAAGCATAGTACACCTCCACTGTTTTGGCCGGATTTAGCGTCGGCTCACTATGCCAAAACCACTCTCAATTGGCATGCGGAAAAGGGTATAGATTTCGTTGAGAAAAATATCAATCCACCAAATTGCCCTCAGCTTCGACCCATCGAACGTTACTGGGCAATCGTGAAGAGGGTCTTCAAGAAGACTGGTAAGGCAGCTGGGAACATGCAGGAGTTCAAAAAAAATTTGGGCTCAAGCGTCCAAAAAATGCGATGCAACACTTGTCCGGAACTTGATGAAGAGCATTCGATCCAAAGTTCGAAAATTCGTGAAGGAATTACTTAAATTTCATCCGGTCTTCATTATGTTCAAGTTTAACCTCTTAAAATAAAGGATCAATTTTTTGTATGAATAAAATACCGGTTTTCAACATAATTTGAAAGAAAGTTTGTGGATAGCTTATTTTCGATACACTCCTAGGAAATAATATTTACTTTACTGATAAGCAATACTAAGTATTAGCAGCAAATAAGTGGAGCCTGAGCCATTTGTTGCAGCAGGTCTGCAAATGCTTCATGCAATACATAAAGTCAATTTGAATTTCAAAATTCAAATCCACGAAACCATCAATACCCAAACCGAATTTACGACACTCTTCGCCGTCAATCATTTTCCTTTGAAAGCAATTACAATTTCAGCTAACCCTCCCTGCCTGATTGCGGAGATCCGCTCCCGTAATTAACCGTATAAAGCTGATGAAAAGAGCCTTTCCTATCCATTATGATCATTCACTACCTTCTATCTCTCTTCGTCACCCACCACCTTAGGTCTCCACCCGGACAAGGATTTTCCCCTCGAGCGCCTCTCGCCAGACAACTTGAGCGACTTAAAGACTTGTTCAGCCATCAAGAAATTTCCGCCCATTATGTGATAAATTCGTTCCTGCCGAAGACGAGACACTCCAAAAATCCCGTTCATCTTGGCATTGATGGGGCCGCCAAAATCGGTGTGGAGGCAGCTGTTGTTATTGTGGTCGGTGTTATAGTTGAATATTCAGCTGGCAAATTGAATCAGATTAGCGCATTAAACCGGTAAAGGGGAGCACCGTTCGGGAAAGGTGGGAAAAAATATACTCGCCGAAAACCGGAAACAGCAGTAGTAGCAGGAGCGTTGGCGGCATTGGGATTGGGTTGATTCAATTTGTCCCGATTAGAGCTCTGCATGGAAATGGGGACTGGCGTTTCATGGCTGGAGTTATAATTAAGTAGCTGAATTTAATAACAGTCACAGCCTAATGGGCTTTCGGGCTCGGTCGCAGTGTCAGCTTGTGGGAATTAGAGTCTATCCGGGTGGTTGAATTATGGATCACGGCAGGACTTTTAATGGCTGGGATATTTAATGCATTAGTAATTCGACTGTTTGCAACGACATGGGGGCCTTCGGGGATTGGATGGTTGCATCGGCGAAAGGTGGTAGTGAAGTTTGCTGGGTATAATAAACTCATAGGTTAGCTAAGGATATTGTATAATTATCCTACTGATTACTCTGGTTTTTTTCTGCAAATCATTCTCAGAGTTTATCTCAAGTTTCATTCCAACTATTTCAAGGAGCAAATGACTGAATATGAAAAACTGTCAGATACAAGGCACGAATGCATGGAAAAATTTGGGTAAAATATGAGGTATGTGGTTCATTTAATTATAACTCTTTTGAAATAATCTGTTATTGTTTGGCTTGTAAAGGTTTTCCTCTAAGAAAATGATTCGTCTGATGCAACGATTGCATTGATATATGATCATTCAAAGTGAAAAACTGCAGTGGGAACTCCTAATTTGGGTACGAAGAGAAAAATATGGGACATGTAAGACAGAGAACGGAACTAAAACAAGGCACTTTATTTTCCAAAGATCAAGCGGATAAGACATTTCTGGCGAACAGACAATTTACCATTCTCGATTATATGTTTCTAACAATCCAGAATGTCCAGTGATGATTCAGGTTTGATCATGAAATGTTTGTAATGATGAAATGATTGTACAATTCCTCGGTAGCTACGAATGGCCGACTGTAAGTATAAATTTTCGAACCATGTTGTGTACGTTACTTAAAGAATGGCAGCAAGCCGTGCTTTGAAACTGACGTGGTTTGTTTTTGCTGCGTCGCTTTCGCGTTATTTCAATTACTTGTAACTTGTAATTTCTTAAAACTAACAGCGAAATCATGAAATTTTTGGGTGCATTTTGTAAGCCGTACACGGTAAATTAAAGTTATAGATTATAGTTGATACGTCAAAAAGTGACTAATACACGAATTGTTTGTTGTAGGATTAGTGAATTAAGCGAATCTTAAAAATTAGGCCACCCTAACAAAACTGTACTACTTCTAACACATAAAACTATGAACTCACAATGTATACACTATTGTTACACATTAAAACGAGACAAGGATTGGTCAATGTATACTGAGTCGATCGGTAGTCAGTAGCAAACAGATAGTTGAACAATAAACATCTAAGTGGATAGTGAACAGTTGATCAAAAATTACAAGCTTATTGGACAAAAAAAATATACTGGTTTTTTTCTCTTGGCAAAAGTGGACTCAAAGTTAATTATTGTGAAGAAATGACAAATCGTGGAGTTTGAAAGGAAAGATTATTGTGGACAAATATAAAGGAGAGCATGCAGAGGAGTACACAGGAAGGGTTGGACGCGGGAATTGGAAAGAACGGAACATCTACACGAATAACACAACGTAGGATCAATCTTGGAGTAGTTCAACTCAACTTACGCACCACAAACCCCAACACTAATGAGGAGTACTTTTTACATCTGTTCAAGTATATCAACGGCGACAAAAAATGTGTAAAAGTAGGCACTGCTCAGAAAAGAAAATTAACACTGTC
Source organism: Aedes japonicus (assembly GCA_034211315.2). Lineage (NCBI taxonomy): Eukaryota > Metazoa > Arthropoda > Insecta > Diptera > Culicidae > Aedes > Aedes japonicus. Next base: position 15,896 of record JASCZW010006495.1, read on the forward strand.
CGTGACACTAACAGCTAGGTCCAGCCAAAAATTTGTAGGAACGTTTTGAGAAACGGAAGCAGTCGTTTTTTCAGGAATTCGTACATGTATACTTGACCATTTCCAGTTGAAGTTTCCACGAAAGGCTAGCTCCGATTACCACACGAACAAATCCCCTGCCAAATCATGAATTTCCTGGGAACTTTGACACTTTTTGCTTCCTGAGAGACTTTGGAACATCGAACTTGTCTTTCGCTGGTTGCCGGGAATTTGTTTAAAGTCCGCTTTTACGTGTGTTTCTTCGTCAACATTTGTGTGTACAGCTTATGCGCACGTGTTTTAGCTGTCCTATTCTGTTTTTAATTGCAGTTTGGAGGTTCCTGAACTTTAAATGAACGGAGCCTGGCTCGTTACTTGGCTTTCTGCACGAAACTTTTGGTCAAGTGCAGCTTTCCCGAACGGAACAGTTGGGTTTGCGTTTAAAGGCAGCAACCACTCGCTTGTGATCCTTCACACAGTACGGAACACTTTTTCTACCACTCACCTTCTTCCGATCCACAGTTAAACGTTCCTCGAAACGTTTTATGACACTGTAGACACTGTAGACTGGTGAATTTTCAACATCTTTCCTATGGCTCGGTGCAAAAGAAGTGGGTTGTCAAGGTGCGTGTTCAACATATTCTCGCGCACTTGCTGTTCCTTCGAATTCATTTTTGAAACTACGACACATTTCACAATGAAACTCACGCAGTGTAAACAATACACGCTGAGGTCATTCCAGCCAAAATTTCGTTGAGATCAACTCAAAGGGCGAAATGCTACAGCTTATTGAAAGTGATGCAATTTAACTGTGGACACCCTTTAAATAGTATGCACATTTCGACGTATATTCATTTTACGCAAGAGGGAGTAAAGGTAATATACTCTTTTTTGGGGTAGTCCCAGTTTCCCTGGAAAAAACATACTTTACAGTCATAATAGCGTAAATTGAGATTACCGTGTAGTAAATACAATCGATTCCATCTCGAAACGTGTGAGTGTCGGTAGAATTTTTCCGTTTTTTTTCTTGTTTTTTGTGCTGTTCCCCCGCACCCGGAAGAAGAGTTCTCGAGTAATTCATGTTAAGGGCCTAAAAGCCATTTGTACACAATGACTTTAAATGTCGAATTCTCTTGAATCTTAAATCATTCTCGTAAAATGAAAGCGGCATCTGGTAGAAGAATGTTAGTTCTACCATATGGAGTAGCTTAATATAGTAGGATTCTCGTGATTCGTGAGAGATTAGAGCGTTTCCAGATGAAATCAGCCGGAAAAAGCTTCGGAATTGGTGATGATGGATTTTCTGCGGGTTAAGTGAATTTTTTGACTCAAGACATTTTTTTCAAAAGGGCGTATGTGTTTTGTCATGCGTATTTTTCAAAAAATCATAACTCGAAAACCGTTTTTTGTAATAAAATTGCGCTTGAAAAAAAGTTGTAGTTAATTAATTTGACTTTATGAAAAAAAAATATGTACACTGAAAAAAAAAATTTTTTTCTTCAAGAAAAATCAAAAATTAAACTTAAAAATCAATTAGCAAATCTGTCCAACGTACGATTTTTATTAAAAAAAAGTTTCAAAAAGACTTTAAGTTACAAAAAGAAGAATAAAAGTTGTTCTACGATGGAGCAACTTAAGATAAAAAAGTTCGTAGAAGTAAGAAAAATTTTAGTTTTTTCCAATTTGTTGTTTTTGCATAAATAACCATATTATAATAATATATTACAATTTTTCTAGTGATTTTAAACAAAAATGTTCTTGGTGAGCAACATTCTATATGTACCTGTTTTCGAGATAATTTGAAATTAATGTCGAAAAAATGGCTTTTTCCATGAAAATATCCCTTTTGCAAATGTTAGTCGTGATTGTCCATCTTCAAAAGTATTCTTTTCAAATTCTACATAAAATTTTTAACAACTATTCTCTAGACACCAAAAAGATTGAACATCTTCTTAATTAACGAAATTAACGAATCTTAATTACCAAATAAAAATTTTGAGTTTTTTTTTGTTCATACATGATATATTTATTTTTTCTACTATTTTTAAAAAAAATTGTATTTACATTTTTACAAACACTATTTCCTAACATTCCTATAAATATTATGAAAACTCAGTATTTCGTCAGTTGAAAATATTTTCGCAGCGATTTTGTTATCTGCAACTGGAATGAAGGAGTGATATTTCTGTGTACCAGGAATCATTTTTGTTTGCTGATAACTACCACCCCATTCTGCAGCTCCCTCTTCAGGGATTCTTCTTGTGAAACATAGCAAAATGATATTTTTGTGAAATTTTCTTGATTTCTCTTAATAGCCCAATCATACAAAGTTTTCGCACTTGTTATTGGATGTTCTTGTTGTTTGGCCAAGCTTGCTCTTGTTGCCATTCGTTTTAATGTGCCGCCAATTGCATCACATGGTCCCTTACCATGTGAAGTTGCGAAAAAATGCCACTCAGAATCAATGTTGTATTTCTCTTTAAACTTGCAGAGGCTTGCAAAATTTTTTCTATTTTTGTATTGGGAAGCAGCAGACATAAAAATGGATTTAAATACGTTAGTAATTTAGAAATAAATACTTGTACCGCAATTGTATCATGTCTTAGAACTTCTGATATTACAACAACACACAAATTTTTAAGCATTCTTGCCTGATCATTGTTCCAATGATGACTTTGAACAGCATCCTGAAGTACAAATGAATAATTTTCTGCAAAATCGCAAATATTAACTACTTCTCCTTCTTTTATTGAAGACTTTGTATCTTTTAAAAATTAAGATTGCTTTGTTTTTATGTGATCATGAGTTAATAGTTTTTCTAATTTCTCGCTAAAATATTCAACAAATTCATCGACAGGTTTTAATAGCGTTTTTAAATTACATCTATCAGTTGTAATACATTGTTCGACCGATATCTCAGACAAGTTATGTTTCCCTAGTTCTTTTAAAAATCTGATCTCAAATTCTGACAGCGTGGGACAATTTGCTCGTTATCTGCTGAATCGTCCACGAATTAGGCAAAACTGTTAACATACGTATTTTATCTATTCTCGAACAATCTGGTTCTATGAATTTTTCTTTCAATTTGGAAATAATTTCATCATATTCCACAACCTTTGTTTTCAATGTAGCTAACTCTTCGACTTCTTCTTGTGGTGGTAAGCTGTATATATATCTTCTAATACCTGCTATAATTTCGGCAAATTTTTGCCGACGGTATTTATCGTTTTTAAATTCTCTAATGGAGACACATTTTTTCCTGCAATTCCATTATTGAATAACTCAATGTTGTGTATCCTGGAAAAATCCGGTAGGTCACTGTCCTGAGAAGATGCCGAGGTAATTGAAGCTGCCGATGGTATCTCCTCCATATCGTTCCGTGATGTTGTTGGTGCTTCGTCATGTCCACCGTTTTCTGGTTGCTCCACTCTTTCGACAGGATTAGGACGATACGAATATAACCGACATGAATCACAAATTCTTAATGACGTGTCCAAATGGACCGTACGCTGCATGGATAAAAGTTTTTCAATTAACTTGTCAGTTAAATTTCTAAGTTTAGGCGAACACCGTCTCCCAATTTCACGAAAAGGTTTACAACAATGCTTTGTTTCGAGTTCCATTTCAAATCGTTTTACACTTTACGCTACTTATGAAAGAACTGTTAAACTGATGTCATGACTTTGTAATGTAATCCTTTTTATACGTACTAGGTACGCACTTTAGGTACTTTTTTGAAATATTGGTATGTGCAGGGGTATGCATGTAAATTATATTTTCTGTCAACACCAAAGGTAATGCATGAATAGGTATAAATGGGCGTAACAATTGTATTCTTACTGGTATATACAGTTTAACTAATTAAATACATTATGTTTCTACCTGAACAAAATACGCTTGTACACTAACATGAATACTAATTATTTTTGTTTCGGGTTAGGTTTTCATAATATACTGTAAGTAAAAGCAGTAAATTTTGTCGTGTTACCTACAGTAAATATCAGGAATCAGTTTGTCTAGTATTCTCGGTAAGAAAAGATATATTGTAGAAAATTTTATGTACAATTTGAAAAGAATACTTTTGCAGATGGACAATCACGACTAACATTTGCAAAAGGGATATTTTCATGGAAAAAGCCATTTTTTCGACATTAATTTCAAATTATCTCGAAAACGGATACATTTAGAATGTTGCTCACCAAGAACATTTTTGTTTAAAGTCACTAGAAAAATCGTATTATATTATTAAAATATGGTTATTTATGCAAAAACAACAAACTGGAAAAAACTTGAATTTTTCTTACTTCTAAGAACTTTTTTATCTTAAGTTGCTCCATCGTAAAACAACTTTTATTCTTCTTTTTATAACTCAAAGCCTTTTTAAAAAAAAATTATAAAAATCGTACGTTGGACAGATTTGCTAATTAATTTTTAAGTTTAATTTTTGATTTTTCTTGAAGAAAAAAATTTTTTTTACAGTGTACATATTTTTTTTTTCATAAAGTCAAATTAATTAACTACAACTTTTTCTCAGACGCAATTTTATTACAACCAACAGTTTTCGAGTTATGATTTTTTGAAAAATACGCATGACAAAACACATACGCCCTTTTGAAAAAAATGTCTTGAGTCAAAAAATTCCCTTTACCGGCGGAAAATCCATCGTCACCAATTCCGAAGACATGTGCAAAGTTTCATCCAAATCGAAGAGGGTCGAGTTCAGTCATTTGCTCATTTGGCAGAGAATTGCTCATTAACGTTTAAATTCATTGTTTGCAAATGGCTTTTAGGCCCTAATCATGAATTACTCGAGAGTTATAGCAGCTTAGTTTGATTTATTAGTGGTAGTAATGTGACACCCGGATATAAATTATTAAATTAAAGTGTTTTTCCGCTCTGTCACGGGTGAATCGATAATTATTAGCATTTTTGAAGTTCGATATAGACTATAAAGTCGCCTCATAGCAAGGATTTGGATTATTGGCAGAGTGTGGAGTGATCAAAACAAGAAGCCTAGTGCAATGTAGACAACGGCCATTTGTTGGTCAGAAGCAGCAAACGTAGACAAAGCGCATGCACGATTGAAAGGCTGGCACATAATTTCATATGCGCTCACCACGTGTTGTACAGAGTTTTGTAATGCAGATTGCATGTCTAACGGGCGGTTTAGCAACGTTACTTGTTGCGCTTATTTGTTCAAGAGTGCATTATTGCGTCGAAGTTTTTGTTTTTTTGCGATTGCCCATTGGATCGCTGAAAATCCTAATCAAATTCACAAAAAACCATCGCTTCCACTATCGTAAAAGTATTATGAATCGCGAAAATGATCGCGTAATCGCGCCTCATTGTCGCCAATTCTTACTCGAATCGCGAGCAAAGATATTGATATCTGGCAGCCATGACATTTACATTCGAGCTACCCTTTTCTTTTCTGGCAACAGTGTCGAAATTTGTTTCGATTATTTCGAGCAAGTGAATCCAAGTAACGGCTGCAGACCGAATGAGTTCTCAAAAATAAACAGTTACTATCTTCGGTTGCCTATTGAACTATGGTAGTTTAGTTTGTCAAGTTTGAATCTGCATACAATACAAATACTAGAAGACCATTTACAAGAAGTTATTCTTTATTGCATAACCAACAGTTGTGAAGCTGTAGTTATCATCCTTTAGAAATTGTAATTATTGTTGCTGGAATTTGCGAGAGTTATAAATGTATCCGCCAAAGCTTTATAAGTCGAATCCTCATAAAGTGCTCCATACGTAGACATTCCAGGGCCGAATTTATGAAGCCTGTTCTCTCGATCATATTTTTAAAGTGGGTTGGTATGGTGCACTTGAGAAATCTTTCAACTTTTATCCAGAAACTAGCCGGTAAATCTAACTGCAAACAGTATGTATGATTTGGAAAAACGCGAACGCGGAACTGACGTTGACTCGTCTGGTGAGCTAACGTAGGGAGGGCGGAAAAAAGTCGAAGCACGGATAGTGAAAATTTCTTTTTTCATGCGATGTCAGAAGAAAATTTTACGGATTGAATATTTGGAAGCGAGAAATGCCATTTTATTTCTGACAGTTCTGGTTATCAAATTTTTCGAGCAGTTCCAATCTGTCAGCAATAATTTTTATTATGATCGCATCGTCATCGTTCTCCCATCACGATTGATCGTGCTAACCCCAAGAAATGCTTTCGGCACAAAGAAAATCTTCATCATTGTGAATATTGTCATGCCAGGGAAGCTTTATCTAAACGTTCATCGTGGGAGTTGATCCCCCTCGCTCACGGGCTAGTTCGTCACCTCGTCGAACATTTTTATTTTTACTTGATCACTATCACTAGTAAACGCGGGCAAATTCCGATAAATTCCACTATAGAATTATTACTGGCTGCTTAGCTATCGGCTGCATAGCCATCGCTAGCTGCCAACTGGCTGACACCACCAGTGTTTATTTAATTCCACTTCATTGCGCTTCACCGGTTTCACCAGCTGCAAATGCACCACTGACTCCGATTGCTAAACAACCTATCAATCGGCTTCTATGTAACGGGCTGCCTGTTAATCATTGGTTGGCTGCCAATTCACCAGTCATTTTCATAAGTTTGCAAGCGGAATTTTTTGACAATTTAATAGATAGTCGCAAAAGTCCAACTGATTGACGTAAACATCTCTAAAATATTTCTTGAAATAAAAGAATGTTTTAGTGACGGTCGGTATTTTCATGCATCCATTAGACATTCACACCTCACTCTTGCTATAAGACGAAACGGATGACAATTTAATTTTTTTTGTTTTTTTTTTCGAGGCCCCTACACGGCCATTTATTTTAATCAGTTTTGAGGACGTCGACTTAAATCAGGTGGATTTATTGGATATGTCAGCCTTGTAAATCCCAGTAACATTAACTCATATTTGAGCTACTCGAATTTTGACGCAGGTGAGTCAAAAACGAATCAAATTGAATTTAAATTCGTGACCTTGTATGCTCAACAACAAACGAGCTCAGAGAGAAGTGAGAGCTCTCTCTCTCTCTCTCTCGCGCTGCCTTCTCTCTTTCTCTCGCTCTCTATATATCTCATTCTGCTCGTTCTTTTTTTCCCTTGCGCAATTTTGTTCAACATGTTGTCGCGAGCGTGTTCTACAGTTCTACAAACTGTAAGAAACCACAGCAAAAAGTATACGGTACAACATGTTAAAACCAGGGATAAGGTGTGACTCAAATCTCTTTGCGTGCAGTACGCGCTGCTACGAGACAGCACATCACATTTCAAAGAGACGTGAAAGTGCAGTATGTTCTCCCGTGCACGCTTGTTTTGCCGTGCGCTTAAAGCCACATCTCAGTTCGAATTCGCTCTCGTCTCTTTGGGCGTTAACGATTGCACTCTCCCTTGTTGTTTCTGTGCAAACACAAGTGCAAAAAACAGACCCGGTGGCAGGCCCGACTAGTTTGTGAATACTGCAAAAAATGAGCGTTGTAGGTTAACGTATACCCCGTGCTTGGAATAGGGTCTTGGGGTGCTTAAGCCGTTCTCTACCCTATATGAGATAAAATTATATAGTGTATTCCTACTTTTAAGTCTGGTCATTTGAACCCGCTACCTAATCCTGTTTTGGTGTAAAACTTATCATGATAAAATCAGCAAAACAGTCGGCTCCAATCCCTCCTTCAAATGGTATCTGCAGCCAAGCTACCGCCTTGAAAACCCTAACTACTGAAGTTTTCACAAAAACGGGAAAGAAAACGAGAGACATCTGACGCAAATCTGCTCCATCGTCCAAGACCACTTTGAACACATACACTCAGCGGAATTCCACTATCGTCAGTGTGTGCATCAAGAAATCATATGCCTTCTTATCTACATGAGGCTAAAAAAGTGGAATTTTGTGCACTAGAGAGAGAGATCTGAAGAGAAAATATTCATAGCTCTGTTAAAATATAACAGTCTGAAAATTGAATCGAAAGATATTGAAATTAGGCAAAGGACCATTTTCGTGGAAGTTACAATCACGCGAAGCTCTTTTTTGCCCAGCTATCCAAAGGGGAAGCATCTCTGTTATTTATTCAAAACATCATAAACTTCTTCCAATTGAAAGCTACGTTCAAACTCAATATGACCGTCACCTGATGTCCTGAGATAGACGGCGAGCATCATTGTCTCAGACGATTGTGAATGAAGCTGCTGAAAAGTGATTACTCTCTATCAAACACCTGTGTGAGTGAAAACACCGTTCAGACGAACATATCACAAAAGACACCACTCACCATTCATGCCGGAGACACATTCCCAGCGAGTAAGGGGTGTATCGAAAAGTAGTTATAAACATTCGATGCGTTATTACGCATAAACTACTGTATATATTTTTAGCGTGTAGCGCCATTTGCTTTGTTTACATGTCAAAAATGATTATTCGGTTCATTCATTTCCGTTGATAAAGTTGTATTCAAAATGTCGCGAATTGAATTTGAGACTAAAGAAAATTCTGCACACTTGGTGCACCGAAAAGGTGTTACTTACAACCAGATTGCGAAAAGAGTAAATGTTCACCCGGCAAGTGTAAAACGCATCATCGAAAAGTTTGGTAAGAGTGCTCCCTCAAGGATTTACCAAGAAGTGGCCGGAAACCCGGCTCCAGCAACCCGATTTGGACCAAAACGTTGTGGATTATATTCAACGGAACAAATCTGCCTCTACTCGCGATCTAGCCAAAAGTTCAGGACCAGCATCGGAATGATTCAACGAATCAAGCGCAGGAATGACTTGAAGACGTACAAAAAGCAGAAAGTGCCCAAACAAACTCCGGAACAAAAGTCTCGTGCCAAAACCAGGGCTCGAAAGCTGTACAGCTGCATTTTGGACAATGTCGACCAGTGCATTTTGATGGATGACGAAACATACGTTAAAGAAGATTCAAGAACGCTACCGGGGCCGCAGTTTTATACTAAATCTGTTGGGGAACGTGTGCCAACCGCAGATACGACTGTTGCGATGGAGAAATTCGGTCAGAAAGGTGCTCATTTGGCAAGCTATTTGCACATGTGGCTTGCGTTCTTCAATTTTCTATACAAAAGGAACTATAAATGCTGAGATTTATCAAAAGGAATGTTTGAAGAACAGGTTGCTACCATTGTATAGAAAGCACCAGTCCCCTCCTCTCTTCTGGCCAGATTTGGCATCGGCACATTACGCCAAATCCACTCTACAGTGGCTGACGGAGAATAACATCAAGTTCGTAGAAAAAGACATCAACCCACCAAACTGTCCCCAGTTGCGACCGATCGAACGCTGTTGGGCAATAGTCAAGCGTATATTTAAGAAGGATGGTACAGTGTCCCAAAACATGACCGATTTTAAGAAAAATTGGGCAGCGGCATCCAGGAAGTGCACAAAGGTCACTGTGCAGAATTTGATGGCAGGTGTCAAATCAAAGGTACGGGCATTCTACAGAAATGAACATGATGACTAGTTTTTCCGTTTGGATCTTTTGTAAACATGTTAAGCTATAATAAACTGAAATAGTATGTTAATTTTAACCATGTTTTCATGCCTATTTTATTATTTGGAAGTTTATAACTACTTTTCGATACACTCCTTAGTAGAATGACAAGAGGACCTCTGGAATAGACATTTTTTTTGTTTCTTGGCAGCGTGGGTTTGAAGCGAGTTGATCAACTCTGTCATCTGGCGACAGCGGTGTGGCTAGGTTAGGTATCTAGTTCGATGTCTCAAGAGTCCCAGAGAGCCAGCGAAAATTGAAATCTGACGAGTAGGAAGGATACGATGATTGAATTTGTGTCACGGGATGACAACGATTCTCTGCTCCAGCGAGACAGACTGGCTGATGGGAAATTGATGGTGGAAATTATTCGACTGGAATGGTGATTGAACTGCTGATAACGGCACGACAGTTACAAGTGCAATGATCTTTTTTGAGAGGAAATCAGCTTGAATATTGATTAACAAGTTTTACCCGAAACTCTAGAGTACAATTTGTCATCTTTCTTTTTCATCATTAAAGCAAATCAAAATGTGTCCAACTTAATACCGAATTCTAATCCATCCCCAGTTGTTCGGCATTCCATCATCATCAGCGTCATGTTGCCTCAATAATCCTCTTCCACCACGCCACATTACCAAGAAATATCAGCCCACTGCTGTTCTGCCGGCGCGCAAAATTCTTGTTAAGTCCCATGGGAATTTAACGAGCAATTTTAGCACGCTCTCTTCTGAAGTTAGACGGCATTCACAGACAGTCAGTGCCACAGTTGGCCAAATCAGCAAATTGAATGGCCACAAAATAAGACATAACACAATCTAATGCAATTGTTCCAGGCGACACCATTTCTTGTGAAAATTTTCCCCACCCAACCCCACCGTGCAATCAGTTTCAAGGTTAAGGCTAAGGCATGAAAATGGAAAACTTCCACAAGTTCAGACCAAGCAAAAAATAATTGCTTCACCGTCGAAAGGTGCCAAAAAAAAACAACACTCGAGGTTCAAGTTTTGCTCTTATGGATGGAACCTTCTCTGCCCACTGCCGTTTGTCAGCTCAGGCGGCTTGGTTCGTTCGTTCCAACTTCACAGAATGTTGGAAACAGGCCCATCTACCTACATAGCAAACCGACCTAAGAACACCAACACCGAAAAGTATTTTCGGTTCGCAAAATTATGTTCCACCTCCGAACAAACGCAACTCCGAGCGGCCGCCCCGCCGTCATCGGTGGCAATTGTAACGGCGGCTGCAGAATGATTTATATCGTTGTAATCACCGCTGCCGGCTATTTCTGTTTTTATGTTTTGTTCTTGCCTGAAAATTTTGAAGTTGTAGGAACAAGGTGAAAAACTTCAAGCTCAAAGGTCTTTTATCCTAGCGTAGGTGTTTTTTTTTTCTTCTGGTAAGGCATTCTTGAAGTTCTGAAGAATTTTTCACGACGCCTCAGTTAATTTTTAAGCTGATGGCAAGGACGTGAAAAAGTTGAGAACAAAAAAAAGAATTACGGCTAGATCCATTGCTCTGAGAAGCAAAGGATAATGAAGTTTCTATTAGACGTTGACAATGTTTATATTTTGGTGGATTTTTCGAATCTCTATTTCTATTTTAATCTGGCAATACTCCTACGCATACGTACTTCATCAAGTTCGAAACCGATTTCAATGTTTTTAAGTTCAAAGCTCAACCAATCAAAAGTAGGAAATTGGATCGCACTTGCATCCCAAAATACCACTAATATTATATTTCACAAATGTTTGATGGCAAACTTTGCACGCCTATACTTCCGTGAAACGCATATCAGTTCCATACGGAAAATCATCAAACGGAGAAAACAGCAATGAAGTTGCTTTTTTGGGTTTATTTCTGACACTACAGCAGAGGTGCATTCGTGTCCAGTATTGATGGATGCTTCGACTCGTTCGTCTTGGCGTAGCTGTTGTATATGCTCCAACTAGAATCCACTTTCTCGTTCACTGTGTTATTTTTTATCATCATTTCAATATTTTTCTTTTCAATCGCTTTTCATCTTCTTCTTGAACTTTTCATCTTTATCGTCTACTCTTATATATTCCTCAAGTTCTTTATCATCTTCGATTTTCTTCTCCTTCTCCTTTTTCGCATTATTTTTCTCGTGTTATTCATCTTTTTGTTCTCTTTTTTCTACCTAAAGGGCGATACGGTCAAAATTTGGTCAATATCAACTTGACGTATTTCTTTCAACTTTGCATTTAAAAAACCTGAACACCCCTCATTTTGAAGGTGTGTGTGTGTAGAATGTTGCTCCTATTTTGATTTTGGAATTCACTCTTCAGTTGTCAAAATGCCGCCCAAGCAAGAAGAGCAGCGTATCAAAATTTTGCTCGCGCATCGCGAAAATCCGAGCTACTCGCACGCAAAGTTGGCAAAATTGCTAAAAGTTGCCAAATCAACCGTTACAAATGTAATTAAAGTGTTTGGGGAACGTTTGTCGACAGCCAGGAAGTCTGGATCGGGGGGAAATCGAAAACCGGAAGCCGCTGAGACGACAAAGAGAGTTGCCGGTAGTTTCAAGCGAAACCCTAACCTATCTCTCCGAGATTCCGCAAATAAGCTGGGTGTATCGTCTACAACCGTGCATAGAGCCAGAAAACGAGCCGGACTATCGACTTACAAGAAGGTAAGTGACTCCAAATCGCGATGATAAACAAAACACGACGGCCAAAGCGCGATCCCGGAGGCTGTACACGACGATGCTGACGAAGTGTGACTGCGTGGTAATGGACGACGAAACCTACGTCAAAGCCGACTACAAGCAGCTTCCGGGACAGGAGTTTTATACGGCAAAAGGAAGGGGAAAGGTAGCAGATATTTTCAAGCACACGAAACTGTCAAAGTTCGCAAAGAAATATCTGGTTTGGCAAGCCATCTGTACCTGTGGCTTGAAAAGCAGCATTTTCATAGCTTCCGGGACTGTCAACCAAGAAATTTACGTGAAAGAGTGTTTGAATAAACGTCTGCTGCCTTTCCTGAAGAAACACGGTTGTTCCGTACTGTTTTGGCCGGATTTGGCATCTTGCCATTACGGTAAAAAGGCCATGGAGTGGTACGCCGCCAACAACGTGCAGGTGGTTCCCAAGGACAAGAACCCTCCCAACACGCCAGAGCTCCGCCCAATTGAGAAATACTGGGCTATTGTCAAGCGGAACCTAAAGAAGACCAAAAAAACTGCTAAGGACGAGCAGCAGTTCAAGGCAAACTGGCTTTCTGCGGCGAAGAAGGTGGACAAGGTGGCTGTACAAAATCTGATGGCAGGGGTCAAGCGTAAGGCCCGGCAATTCGGATTTGGAAAAGCGGAAGCCTAACTGAATATTTTTCCTGCATTTTATACTAATTGAACTTGAAAAAGAAATTTAATTTGATTTTTTAACTAAACGATTTCACCGATTTACACGCGTTTTCCCTTGACCAAATTTTGACCGTATCACCCTTTATACCACTATCCTTTCACTTACCATTATTACATTTTTTTTTCGCTTGCTTTCCCTTCCTCTTCTACTGGTGTTTTTCTATTTCATTTATCCCGCTCTTTCCTTCATTCTTCATTCGCAATTGATTGTGTTGCTAACAACTTTGTTCCCGCTTTCTGTTCGTTTTTCTCCCGTTTCATTCACCTTTTACAATTGCTCATATTTTATGTTTTTCGTTGTTCCGTATTTGTACTGTCTCAACAATTTTCGATATAACTCGGATTGAAGTTCAGTAAGTTGCTTGTATTGTATTGAGCATCTCAAAGGCTTGTCGCACTAATACTGTGCTCTTGCCGTTGATCAACGTATTTTCTGCAATGGAGAATTACGTGTCGTTCACCCAACACCGTTCCACAGCAGCGGTGTGGAGGTTCTTTTTTTAATAGAAACGTGTGGGTTAGTCGTGTATGACCAAACCTTAGGCGTGTTAATACACGCTGACCACTGGTACTCCCACGGTCCGTCCACTTATGTGTGTCGAGTGTTATCTCACTCAGTTTCCCTTCCCTGGATCCATGGGTGTTTGGATATCCCCATTTCCATGGCCTGGAGGCACGATGCGGAGTCTCTGATGATCGTCAGCTCGTTAGCCACGTTCGGGACGGATATTGCTCTATTGAAGGGCATACGCCTCTGCGGAAAACACTCCATTTTTCGGGTAGGCTATACATTAGCGAAAGTCCGTCGTGCACCGCAGCTCATACAGTGTTTTTACCTTTGTAGCCGTTCGTGGGGTGGGTCGTCGGCTCGAACGGATTTCTTAACGTCCCACATGATCGACCATTCTTTACCTTTTGGCAATGAGGCTTGAACGATAGTGTCCGATCAAAGGTTACACTCAGAATACAAAGTCGGTTGGTCTTCGGGACGGGTACACAATCGATGACGATGTCACTCGCTAGATTCCGACGTGCGTTTGGACTGCAGTAGAAGGTGTGTGACTTCATAGCTGATATGCTGAATCCTACAATTTTAGCCCATTTATTGACAGCTTTGGTGGCCACACATCGACGAAATACCCGCTGGAACATGGAGTCCCACAAGGATCAGTACTTTCTGTAACGCTATTCCTTATTTCTATGCAGCCTGTCTTGTGGGTGATTCCAAGAGGAGTCGAAATATTTCTGTACGCAGACGACATCCTTCTTGTAGTGCGACGGGCGAAAACCGTTAAAAGTTGTAATGGTATTTTTCGTAATACATTATGTTTCGCATAATGTTTGTATTTTTTTCCACCCTGTGATATGAATTATGGTGTGTTCAATACTTTTGTCTGAAGAAACAACAAAGTTATAACATTTCCTGTTGAAAGATGAAGTCGGTATTGTTTTTCAGCATTTGCGAAAGTGTCATTCATACATTTTCGCTCAACCATATATCGAAAAGATATGTTTATATTTATTTTGGTTGTTATGGTATAAAATGATCCTTAAAATTTTATAACAACAGGTCTGTGGATTGAGAAAATCAGAAAAGCTGTAATATTGTGACAGCATAACAAAAGAAACAAGTTTGCTCGGATGAATTCTATTTTGAAGAGTATGTACTATTAGGCTGATGCAAAATTTAAAATATTTGCTCCCCTAAGCTTAATCGACGCCAATTTGGGTCCTGATAGTCCTCAAAAAATTTTAACACATTTGGTTTTGATTTGGCTTTGCACACGCTATTCAAAGTTTGTATGGGAATTAGTATGAAGAATCTCAAAATTACATTTCCAGATCCCTAACATCTTGATATTATGCCCTTAAACCAAATCTTATAAAGATTCATATAGTGTAAGTTGCCAACTATCAAAATGCCGAAGATACCTGACATGTAAATTTTATACAAAAATAGTTATTTAAAAAATATAATAATAAGAAGTAAAAATATGTAATGTACATAAAATATATAAATATAAGATATATAAAATATACATAATAATATAAATCAAATAAAATACATAAAATATATAAATATAAAATATAAAAAACATATAAATAACAAGAAAACAAAAATAGGAATAAAACATCATACCTAAAGTGTGTATTTTTTTTTTTTTAGAAGTATGAATTTAATATTTATTTATAACTTGCTGGACCCGGTGCGAGCCTTGCTGCGCTTTCAACTGAATGAATGAATATTGAATAGAATTGATACTTTTATGGTTTTATTTTGGGAATAAGTTTTGTTGAAATATTTTCGTTTGGTAATGTGTTTTAATGGTGTTTTTAATTTAACCTTTGGATCGTTACTTTCTACCATGTTTTTTTCTTTCTGTGTAGAAGCATTTCATAGACAAAACATTAATCTTTACACTACGTCGTACTATGTAAGTTTGAACGTAATTTTCTCTTGCATAACCAGAGAATCACTTCTTGTGCAAAATGTAGCACTGAGAGCATCCCCCATTCTTGAGTAAGAAGGGGTTCAAACTTTTATCAGAACATGCTGCTTACCCGAGAAATACACATTTTGTGTTTTAGTTTTCAGGATAATCATCATGTATGGTTAAAAAATTTGATTTTCATTTATATGAGAGCCCCTCCTTCCAGAGGGAGAAGGGATGTCAAACCTTTCTCGCCTTCATAATCTTCCACATGCCAAATTTGGTTACAGTTTCTTGATTAGTTCTCGAGTTATGCAAACATAATCTCTAATTGTTATGTTTTGTATTCTCCGTGCGTGGAGTAACGATTATGATGTAGAAGAAGATGTTCGCTCATCACCATGAGGCACCAAGGGTGGACAGTAATATTTGCTAGAATGAGATATATGAAGAGAAAATGTTAAAAGTTCCGTCAGTGTACGGCAGGTTGGAAAGTAGAATAGAAGTATTGAAAATTGCACAAAAGGGCATGGGTATAATAGTACTCGAACCAAGGACGTTACTTTTGCCTGACATCCCACTGCGGGGTAGGTCGAGGCACGGACGAAACCACCACCTCAACAGGCAAAAGTAACGTGTTTGTACGCGCTCATGTACCACTGATAGCTTTGTGATACTTTCTAGCGGTCGTTTGTATGCACTCTGTTTTGATGCGCACATCGAAGAGAAACTCTCTACTTTTTGGGTTTGTTTTGATCGCAACGTCTGAGATCACTCAGGTCATCTCTAACGTAGAGACCTCGGAGAGAAATACCGTGAAGCATTGCGATACCGATCCCCACCAGTATGAATAAAGACTGTATTCGATGAAGATTGGACACACAAAATAGGTCACCAAAAATTTTCCTTGATCCCGATTCTTTTCAAACTTTCTGGAAATAAAGTACTACTAAATGGTTAATTTTTGACATCATTGGTTTATTGAACCTCTTCTCTCAACCCAAATGCCCGCACCTTTGCCTTGACCCCTTTCATCAAATTTTGGGCAATGATAGGACCGACTTGCTTACTTACTTTTAACCACGCTTTATTTAGTTTGAGTTAATTTTCTATCAGTTTTGGAGTTTTAATGAGCTTTGCCTTCATTATTTCTCAAAATTTTTCAATTGAGCGAAGTTCCGGAGTGTTTGGAGGGTTGACGTTTTTTGGTACAAAAACTACATTATTATCTTTGGACGGGCCGGGCACAGTGGCAAGATGTCAAATCCGGCCAAAACAGTGTCGGGCCATCGTGAGATCTCAAGAAGGGCAGAAGTCGTTTTTGGAGGCATTCGTCCTTGTAGATTTATCCGTTGACGGTCCCAGAGGTGATGAAGGGCTGACTCATTTTGCCACATCCGCAGGACGCTTGCCAGACAAGGAATTTTTTGGCGAATTTCGACAGTTTCTTCTTCCGTACACTCTCCGGAACGGCCAACTTTGAGGTGGTAGTATTCCTGTCCTGGCATTATTTTGGTGTCGGCTCTAATGTAGGTCTCATCGTCCATCACAATGCAGAACGGTTTTGTGAGCCGCTCCCTGTACAGTTTTCTTGCACGAGTTTTGGCCACCGAGTTCTGTTTATCGCTCCAGTTCGGTGCCTTCTGGAACTTGTACACATGTAATCCAGAACGTTTCATTGTTTTCTGCACAAAACAAACTGAAACTTTAGTCTTTTTCGCAACATCCCTGATTGAAATGTTGGGATAACGCTTAAATTGGTTCCATACCATCCTGGCCTTCTCCGGATTTGATGTGCCACGTTTTTTGCTACTACCATTTTTCCGCTTGGTTGTCTTACGGTCCTTAAACGTTTTGATCACATGAGATACGGTTGAATGTGCGATTCCGAGCTGTTTTCCGATCCATCGATGAGAAGCGTTTGGGTTTTCGAAGTGAGTGCCCAAAATTTGTTTGCGCACTATTTCTTCATTCGAAGCCATCACTGAAATCACTCGACCGATTTTCACGACATTCATTACACAATTGACACAACACAATGAAATACATTCAATAAAAATTTAAATAATTTCTACCCACACGCTAAAAAGTTACGAACAATTGCGTGTGTCCAAATTTCATCGAATACAGTCTTTATGTTGTCATTCATCCATTTGTTTTATGGAATGAATAACCAAAATACCTGGTTCACTCAGCTTCTAATAACTGAATGTAATTGCACCATTTCCGAAAGGAGTGAATGTTATGATCAGGGTTATTATCTCAACTAACAATTTCAGTTCTATTCCAGCCGTATAGCACTCCTCCCGGCTTTGTTGATGAAACTACATTCAAAACTGTTTTGTCCACTAACACCTCCTCTATGCATCTTTAAAGCCAAAATATGTACAAAATGGCCCACTCTATAGACGGATGTGAAAACAAATTAAACCAAAAACCATAAAGGTTTTGAAAAGGTCCTAGTGAAAGATTTCATGACCACTTGAGAACCATCATAAAACCTATTGGCCGCCATCAAAACCAGTATAGGGCTGAATGGCCACAGCTGTCAAACTTCACGGTGATATTAATATAATTGTGGTAGTTTTTTTCTGCTTTGTTCGCTTGTTATCTGCTCTTCTGATTCATTCAACAATAAATAATGGCTAAGAAAAAAGCTCAAGTGTTGCAGGAAATTATGTTTGATTGCGAAATATATGAAACAAATTGAGTTTTTTTTATAGCGTATCATGCTCCAAATCAATGCGCCTCGGAAATTATGCGAGTTTACAACAACAAAAACAAAAATGAAAGAAATATATTCGATAAATTAATCAGGAAACTTCTGAAAATTTATGGAATTCAATAAGGTTATCTGAACGAATACCGAATTTTGTCTCAGATCTCCAGTTCAATTGTATTACATTTAAAATTTGCTGTATTTTAATATGGCGATTGCAAGAAATCACAGTTTTGCCAAAAAGCCAATTTATCTTAGCAATGGCTACTATTAAACTATCTGGTCGCTTGGTAGCTTTCCTCAATGCCAATTAGCTATTTAATGCATTTACTGGAGGCAAAATGGTTTTAAAATGCTTTTTCAACTGACCATAATAAAATAATATGAATGAGTCCTAAAACGGCATTTCAAAACAGTATTTTATTAGATTACAAAGTCAAAATAAAACCTTTGATAGGAGCAAAAGGAATTTTAGAAGTCAAGATTTTAAGATCGTTGTAAAGAAGCTGTGTAGGTACTTATAAACCTGACTAAAATTTGAAACCTATTGGCATCTCTTGCTGCCATAATAAAATCGAATTGATTTCTAGTGGCTTTCATAAAACTTTAGTAAAACTTAATAAAGCTGGATGGTTTTGGCAATGTTACTTGGGATATGACTGTTCGAAATGAAGCGTAAGGGCACCGACAAGTGTTACTGAAGACTGATGATGACAAGCATGTATATTCGAGATAGGACGCGGAGGGGCCGCTTAACACCATTAGGAACAATAGAATAAACCTATCCATGTGGCTTATAGCAGAAGCAGTGTTAGATGAGTCATATACAATAGCATACGGTCGTCGTTTTCGTATTACCTCCTTGTTTGTAAAGTTCAAAGACGGCAAATCGGTTGTAATCGGTTATAATCCGAGGCGATAAGAATTTATCCTTCATACCACGCTATAAATAAGTGGAAAGGTAAAACAAATAAAATATAAACCCTCTAGATAGGAAGTAGACAACTTCTTTTCATAGTTTCAAATTAGTTCTTATATGAAATATGTTTTAATTTGGGATAACAACTAGATCACAAGCTAGGCTGTAATTTAGGGTTTAGCCAAGCATTTTTTTGGCTCACTTCATGGTTAGTTTAGAATGACTGAAAATTTTCAGTCAAAAAAGAAAAAAAATCGTTGTGTATATCACTAATTATCTCACATACACCGGATACTAAAATATTTTTTCTCTTAACGTTTTCATACTAACCTTGGTCTGCATGCGGTTTTGCAATGATGGTTGCATGGACGCGCACGGTTGTGGAATTCAAGCAGCTGCTCAGCCAGTGTCACACGTGGTTTAGGTAGTAAGTATATGGCTGCAATGTTGTTTGGGACACTATATCATCATGCCTAAAATCTGGTGTACTGATGATATAGTGTCCCAAACAACATTGATAATGAAAATAAACACAAATAAAATGTTATCAACCTGACGACACTGATCTTGGTCGACCTGCAAGACCGTACTCTAGAGTAGCGTGCTTGCCACCACGTGGGTAGTAACCCGTACTAGCATTTCTTTAGGTCCGTTGGGGGAGCACTTAACGTCAACGTACGGTCTTCAAATTTAAGAATGTTTATTTTTTAGTCAAGACGAACATTTCAAGAGGTGGAATTCTTGACTTGGCAATTTTGTTCAAAATAAGGGATGGCCTAGCCAACAACTGTAACGAAAATGAATATTTTGGAAGAACAACAGACATTATGAGATAATCTTCTGATGTTCTAGGTTATCCAAACTTTCCAGGAATTCAAAACTCAAAATCTACAGCCGGATATTTTAAGTTTGGAACAGGGCAAAGTAGCAATATGTATTTGACCAAATCAAGTGAATCTTTTGGAATATAATGAGATACTTTGGGAACTGATCTTGAGTTCAGAACTTCCGATATACAGTAGCAACCGTAGCTTTTTGAGCTATACGAAGCTACGAAAAATATTCAAACAAATTTAATGAATATTTTAAAACGTTCTCAGACGTTAAAAGATAACCTTGCTAGTTTCAGTTCATTCAAACTGTCCTTCAAAATTTAAGGTCTATAATTGTAACAATTGCTCTAAGGGCTATACAAAGTTAAGTTAGTTTGTTTGGCATAGAATATCCCACGATTATCTCATAGTGTCAGTTGGTCTTCCAGGACATTCATTGAATATATTTGAATACCTATCATATTATGGTAAGGCGAACAAAGCTACTGTTAGAACTGTTCATCTTAAGTTCTGATCTTTTAGGCAGTTTGGACGACCCAGCACATCTCATAAAAATATTTCCTAATTTATTCAATCATTTCTATGTTATTGAAATTGCTTGTATGAATAGGCCTGAAAGGACAGGTAGCAAGTTCTTAATATAGTCCTCTGGACCGACTGTTCTCTGAAAGTGAAGTATTCGCAGGCCACAAATTGGGCTTACAAACTCGAACGACTATGGTTTGTATCAACCTTTCATCAGCGTACATTAGATGTATGAGTGGTTCTTCTCTCTGGAAGAAACCTTAGAAAATATTATTGAAATAGATCAGTATGCTTAACAATAGCTTTTAAACTTTATCAAAAAATTTTAGATCAATTTCTACTCAACAAGTTTTACAACTTTGCACAAAAATATTCGGTTTAACAGCAGTCAAGCAAAGTCAGAATAAGCTGTATAATAAACTAAGATTATTTTGTAGAAGGAGATGTTCGCTCACCACCATGAGGCACCAAGAGTGCACATTAATGTTTTTTGCTAGAATGATAGATATGAAGAGAAAGTGTTGAAAGTTCCGTCAGTGTGCGACAGGCAGGAAATTGAACACGGACGCACGCATGGAGAATACATAACATAACAACCAATGTATGTAAGATTATTTGTTTCAGAAATTTCAGCAAAATATAAAATTCTAGTGTACGAGTTTTAATGGAACTTTGAAATCATAACGCTTTTATAAACTGGTCGAATTTCAGTGTATCCCGATTTCATCTATGATGGAATTGAGTTTGCTTGACTGACGGGATAAGAACAATCAACTCTAGATTCAGAATTACTACGTGAATAACCGAAAATAAGCCCTTTGTCTGATTTTCAATTCGTTCCCACTTTTCTCGACTATTTGGATACCGAAAGGGTACCGTAAAGTACCCATATTCTGCGCACCTAAGGCCATTATTTTGCGCATTTTAAAACCTTCCAAACTAATGTTTAGTTGAATATTCTTTGAATTTACTTCTACTTACATGTAGATATTGTTCTCTTGTGTATGGGATAAAATGCGCTGCGCTGCGCTGAATTAGGGTACTTCACGGTAGTCCACTTTTGAAAAGAACTGAATCGAACAAGTGAGAGTAAATCAAATATGACTTGATTCTTGTATGTAGTTTCTTCATTGGACATTTTATTTGTACATTGGATAAACGTTTTAAGTTTAAACACCGATCCCGTTCGATTCGTCATGGACTTCACTAGGTTTATTTGTATAGAAATATGAAAAATTATTATGAAATAGCTGGAACATTGTAAACACAATGAAAGATGTTATACTATGGGACCACGTGCGTCGCATTCAAGCTCATCTAGAGTGCCGTGACCAACCAGCGCTCTGCCTTTGACAAGTTCAATTGAGGTAGAGGCAGGACATCGTTCACCAGGGCATCTAGTTTTTACTTCTCGACTTTTATAAAGTATGGCCAGATCACCAAATTTGGTTGACTATTGTACAATATGAACAAGAGATTTTTTTAAACTTTTTACATTCGGCAGTGCGCAAATAGTGACTTTAGTGGCCATTTTCCGAAAAATAGTGACTTTAGTGAATTTTGGATGCAAATAGTGACTTTTTAGTGACTAGACTCAAAATAGTGACCAAGTCAGTAAAAAGTAACTCGCTACCAGCCCTTAAGGGTACAGTGCAGATTAAAAACAAAAGCCTGCTTCCACTGCGATACCTACACAAAAAAGAGTATAATACACTCCTGTATCCTTTCAAGATTGAGCTTTGGTGCGTATGGCAAAGTTGTTCAAATATATAGAAGAAAGTGTTCGCTCATCACCATGAGGCCCCAACAGTGGACAGTAATGTTTTCTTGAATGAAAGATATGAGAAGAAAGTGTTGATAGTTCCGTCAGTGTACGGTAGGTTTTTGAAAATTGAATAGAAGTATTAAAAATTGAGTGAAGGGCTTGGATATAGCAGTACTCGTACCAAGCACGCATTCCTTTGCCTTACATCCCCAATGTGGTGTAGGTCAAGGCACGGACAAATCTGTCACCTTGACAGGCAAAATGATGTGCGCCGGATCGTGCTCACGTACTACCAATTCCCTGTGATGGTTTTAGGCGGTTGTTTGTACACACTCTGTTTTGTTGCTTATATGGGAGAGAAGTCTCTTAGTGAGAGATGATGAAAGTAAAATGGAGTTAAGAAATTAGACATTGTGTATAAAAGTAAACCCAAAAGTAGAGAGTAAATCCTGTAAATCCGAATAGTAACAAAAACTAACCAATTCAATAAGTATCTTCTAAACCTTCGATACATAGCTTGCTTTGGCATCCGAATCCAATCACAGATCTTTGTTTTTTGTCTAATCCAATTAAAATGTTTTTCGCACCGAAATCTCTCTGACAACCTTTCCCGCCTAGCACGGGAATAACTGTCTTTTCGAGATCATTACCGCAAAAACTTTATTCAATTTAAGTTCCTTCCAACAGGTTACTTCCCAACTAGGCCTATAACCGAGGACGGAAACTCAGTTCGGGCAATAAAAGAAAACTTTCACTTGAATTCCGGCCCCTCCACACACACCACCTTCTCCGGTGAAACAAAAGTCTCGTTGGCCAAATGTCTGTTTTCAATTTCCATTTCGCACTCCCTTCTCGTCGCCATGGCTTATGGCAGGAGCGCAAGTCAACCGAAGAAATGGAAAAGTTAGATCAAATTAAGATTATCTCATCATTTCGCCGGTTTGGGGGGCTGCTCCATATTCAGAAACATGTGAATATAGAGCCCATTCGGAGGCGTTCCGCAATCAAGTAATGGGGTGTGTGCGAGGGTGTGTGTGTGTCTCGCTGAGAAAATCGGCACTTATCGCACTCGAGTGACTTCACGGGTCGGCTCTTTTATTACTTTCTATATGACTTAATAGAATACAGATCGACCGGCGCCGCGGATTGCCGTTTTCTCATATGGTAAAGTGGGTGGGTGGCCGCCACATGGTCCTTTAACCAAATAATAAAAAAGTAAGAAACGAGACTGTTCTGGCTCAATTGTGTGATTCGATTGTTAATCAACTGGACCGTGGACATGACGACCCGTCGGAGGTCGTGTCAGATCAGCAATAATCATTTGCCATTGAATTGGGCAGCTTGAGTTGGCGGAATTAATTAAGCGTTAACAGAAGCAGAAAAAGATGGTTCGGAATGTGGGGGGGGAAGAAGGGAGAGGGATAACCGTCAGAGGGGGATTGGAATTAATGATTACGAAAAACGGATATGAGCTGTTTCCTCGTTGCGGATGTTTGGTCTAAAGGGTGGTTTTCCAGGAGTTCTCAGATGTAGATTGCAGCACGGGTCATTTTATTTAGGTTTTGCAGTTAGTGCTTAGAAGATAATAATGGCTTTTGCTAATATTATAAAAAAAATTTCAGTAAATCACTTCAAAACCACATATTTATTTAATTTTGTAAATTCAAAAGTAATGATATAAAGATTGTACTTTTAAAAAAAGCAACACTTTCCTTGGGTAAAAATTCATGAAATTTCGGGTAAAACTTGTAAGAGTGTAATGTTTACATGTGCAAAATTTCATTACTATCTGTCAAGTGGTTATCGAGATGGCTTCCAAGAAAAAAAATCCAGCCCAGTTCAACAGCGGAAAATTCAGCAGCCGTACGTCAAACATATAAAGAAGAATGCCTCCAGAAGTGCCTGCTGTCCTTCCTCCGGTCCCACGGAGGTAACACTCTGTTTTGGACGGATCTGGCGTCGTAACATTACGTCAATGCGTTGTGTTTACTCTTACAAAGTGAGAATATTTTCGCATAGCTTATTGAATCTTCAACGGTGGTCGTGTTGGAAATTCTATTTTATACCTGATCTATTTTGCATCATTTGATATCTGGTATAAAGTTTGATCTATTCTTGCAGCAATTTAGAACAAGGAATATGTCGTTCCAAAACACTACACGCTACTTGATAATTCGAATTAATGAGTAAAATTTCAGCTACTTTTAAGCAAAAACTCAACTTCATTGGGTATATTCTGAGGTATACTCATGAGACGAAAAGTTGCCGAGTTTTATGCGGATGATGCTGGCGACGGACACAAAGTGGTGTTGCACGCCTCGGATGCTTATCATTATCGCTAGTTGCACACGGTACTAGCGAATTGCCTTTTTGTTTTATTCTTGAATTATGAATGGTTCTCTTAATTTTTTACAACCACTGAGTTTTCAGGAAAACGCTGACTAGTTCAAAATAAGGAGGCTCCCGGAAATGTTACTGTTGTGGATTTTGCGATTAATTTGGTGGCAATTGGTGGAATTTCTGTGAAAAAGATAGTATTTTCAAGATATTCCAAAAAATTGATTAAACATTAACGAGTAGTAGATTTTTTTATTCTCGTCTTGAAATGGAACGAAAATTTTGTGAGTTGTAAGAAGTTTAAATAATTTCTAAAACCCTGAACATTTGGAATGTTCCCTTGACTATTGTAAAGTTTTTTGAAGATTCCTGAACTTCTAGGAAGCTCCCTAAACTTATGGAAAAATTCTTGGAACGTTTTCCAAGCTTTTGAGAATGCTCAAAAAATCCTTAGAAGTTTCCTGAATTCTCTGAAATTCTGGAAAATTCTTCAAACTTTGAGAAAGTTCTTTGAAATTCTTGAAAGATTCCAGGACTTCTGCGAAACTTCCTGAATTTTTGGGAAGTGTCCTGAGCATCTGGGAAGTTGTTTGAGCTTTTTAGGAGTTCCCTAAACTTTTGAGAAGTTCTCTAAATATCTGGGAAGTTCTCTGATCATCTGAAATGTTCGCTGAGCTTCTGGAAAATTTCTCGATCTTTGAGAAAGTTCCCTGTTCTTTGTGGACTTTTCCTGATGATCTGAAAAAGTTTTCTGAATTTCTCGTAAGTACTCAGAACTTGAAGGAAATCTCTTGAACTGAAAAAAAACCCTCACAAGTTTCATGAACTTCTTAGAAGTTCCCTTTACTTCTGGGAAGTTTCATGATCACTGAAAAAGTTGTCGGGACCTCTAGAAAGATTTGTAAACTTTTGAAAACTTCGTGAATTTCTGAAAAGTTCTCTTTACTTGTGGGATGTTCTCTTATTTTCTGGAAAGTTATCTGAACTGTTGGGAAGAAACTTTTGAGAAATACCCAAACATTCTGATAGGTTTTGTAAATTTCTGGGAAGCTCCCTGAATTTTTCGAGAGTTGCAAAAGCCAACATCCGTAAGGCTTCAGTGCACTTTAATAACGGGTTCAGGCCGACTTTTCCAGCTGCATCAAAACTCAGTTGGGAAAAGTCATCATATGACTCTAAGTGTCGCAAAATATCCAAAAACATCTCCCTTGGTATGCGGCAACGACGCAAAAAGGGCAAGTCGCCGTAGTTTGGCGTGTCGATAAGGTAATCCTGGAACAGCTTCTGAAGACCGAAACAAAATCATTGGGGCATTCCAGGACTTGACCCTCTCCGTTTCGACTATTGTTTGACTGGTGCCAAATTACAAGTCAGCATTATCTAATATCTTTAAGATTAAATTCATGCATCCACACACTCACACTCATCAAAACGAAAGAGCAGGTATTTCTCGTCGTCTGCCAACGGCTGGTAGGAAAAAATATTTGGTCAAACCATTCCATGGCTTAACCTGGTATGGTTTGCGAAAAAATTGCGATCTCTAAAAAAAAATCTCCGGTCTCTGATGTTGAATGATTGACAGGATGACAGGTGTTGGCGGGTTTAACAACAAGAAATACAACTCCGGTGCGGGTAACATAAAGTTGTTCTATTTTAGCTGGTTCTATTTAAGATTTGCTGTTGAAAAATCAGGTATAAAGTTGTTCCAAAATTAGTCCACTGCTGAAGATGCCCTTACTACAAGTTTTATATTGTTTCAAGCTAAGTTGATTATACCCAAATCGAAAGGTAAATTAATACTCTTAAAATTCTACAAAGCATCTGAACATTTCCTTCACACGTTCTTTGTATACTACGAAAGTGTGTAAGAAAAATTGCACAAGTGTTGCTCCGCATTTGATGGGTAGCGTTAAGTCCAAGGTGCGGGCATTCAGCCTAGAATAAGAGGTCGAATAAACAAACTTTGCAGTAACATTGCTAATACGTGTTTTTATATTCCCTAAGGGCATCTTCAACGGTGGTCCAAATCGTGATTTGCATTATTTTTTTTAGTCCAAAAGCAAAAACATCGCTGCACCAGTGTTGTAAATTATGTTGTATACCGGATTTATTTTGCATCATTTTAAATCTGGTATCGTTCCAAAACTCTACACGCTGCTTGATAATACAAGTCAGTGAGTTGAATTTTGTTAAAAGGCATGAATGAAAGTAGAAAACGTTATGGGTCTAGTAATCCAGATCGAAATTAAATTCTGACTAGTCAACTCTCAGTTTGGTATGAAAAGACTTTTATTCCAAGATGTAGTATGTAGGGAGACGGATCCCATTTCAGTACATCATTGATTTTTTCTAAAACCTATCTAAAATTGGCAACAGGTTTCTTCGTATGAAAGTGCATCTTATAGCCGAGTTTCAAAAAATTTGACTAACGAAAAAACCCCCATGACCTAGTCCGTGGAGAATCATGTAGTACTAAACCCTACTACTTCTCCGACAACTGCATGAATTCAAGTGTCAAACGACAAATAGAGCAAAATAAAACAAAACTTTGATTTAGACCGATCGACTAAATGTGTTATTTCTGAGTGAATGCAGAGGTTGTTCCGGTGTTTTACAAAAAATCCTCATGGTCAGCATACATGCATTCACAAACTCACCTTCAGCCAAACGAAAGAGCCAGTATTCCTCGTCGTTTGCTCACGAAAACCATCCAGCTTTATTAAGTTTTACTAAAGTTTTATGAAAGCCACCAGAAATCAATTCGGTTTTATTATGGCAGTAAGAGATGCCAATAGGTTTCAAATTTTAGTCAGGTTTATAAGAACCTCAACAGCTTCTTTACAACGATCTTAAAACCTTGACTTCTAAAATTCCTTTTGCTCCTATCAAAAGTTTTATGTTGACTTTGTAAACTAATAAAATGCTGTTTTGAAATTCCGTTTTAGGACTCATTCATATTATCTTATTATGGTCAGTTGAAAAAGCATTTTAAAACCATTTTGCCTCCAGTAAATGCATTAAATGGCTAAATGGCATTGAGGAAAGCTACCAAGCGACCAGATAGTTTTATAATAGCCATTGCTAAGATAAATTGGCTTTTTGCCAAAACTGTGATTTCTTGCAATCGCCGTATTGAAATATATGAAATAATTGAAATGTGGAAAAATAAATACACCAAATTTTAAATGTAATACAATTGAACTGTAGATCTGAGAAAAATTTCGGTATTCGTTCAGATAACCTTATTGAATTCCATCAATTTTCAGAAGTTTCCTGATTAATTTATCGAATATATTTCTTTCAATTTTGTTTTTGTTGTTGTAAACTCGCATAATTTCCGAGGCGCATTAATTTTCAGCACTTATCGTGCCAATATTTACCATAAAATTAAATGCGCATATGATTTGGAGCATGATACTCTATAAAAAAACTCAAATTGTTTCATATATTTTGCTATCAAACATAATTTCCCGCAACACTTGAGCTTTTTTCTTAGCTATTATTTACTGTTGAATGAATCAGAAGAGCAGAGAATCGAACAAAGCAGAAAAAAAACAACCACAAAATGGCCGTAAAGTTTGACAGCTGTGGCTATTCGGCCATATACTGGTTTTGATGGCGGCCAATAGGTTTTATGATGGTTCTCAAGTGGTCATACCATCTTTCGCTAGAACATTTTCAAAATCTTTATGGTCTTGTAAAGGTTTTATTGATTTGTTTTCACAACCGTCTATAGAGTGGGCCACTTTGTAGATATTTTGGCTTGAAAGATGCATATAGGAGGTGTTGGTGGACAAAACAGTTTTGAATGTAGTTTCATCAACAAAGCCGGGAGGAGTGCTAGGCGGCTGGAATAGAACTGAAATTGTTACTTGGGCGATGTGGGGAACGCTAAGTTGGTCTATTTTAGCTGGTTGTATTAAAGTTTTGCTGATGCATCAGGTATTTAGTTGTTCCAAAAATAAACCACCGCTGAAAGATGCCTAAGAGTTTCAAAAATATTCAACTTAAAACTAATGTTGGTGATCAATTTGTCTGTTACAATTTTTTTTTTTCGAGTACAATCATTAATAATAAGCAATAAGAAAATCCCAGTCTTCGCTAAGAGGCACATCATGGACTCGTGCCATTAGTTACAGCAGCATAATATTGTTTTGGATGATTATGAGGAATGCTGAGTCGTTTTTTTTATTCAAAATTAAGTTGATTACGATAGAACGCAGCCATCCACCCTGCCAAAGCTTTTAAAACCCGCCACCAGATGGACGGCGTTTGTTAGAATTAAAATCGGTTCAGTAGCTACCTGTGAAACTGAGTTAGAAGTTTCGTTACACACATACACTACCTACTCGCATACACACATACAAACATTCAGTGCATCGAGCTGAATTGGTTGTATATCACACTCGGTCCTCCAGGTTTTGGATCAAAAATTGATTTTCCAAGATATGTATAATATACACTTCCTTGTAAGAAGGACCGAATCTAGCATTCCCTTTATGTGCATTAGATAACGCAGAAAATTAAATGTTTCTTTTTCTCCGCACGTATTTTTTTTCCTCTGCCAAAACCAGTAATAAACATCTGAAATTCACGTAAGAGCTACGTGATTTCCACGTAGATCTGCATTCTCCGTGAAAATCACATAATTGTTACCTGCTTTTTAGTGTACAATTCACTGACACGTAATGTTTACCTGATTTTACTGAAGAAGATTTGGTTACGTGTTCATGTGAAATTTACGTGAAATTTCACGTGGAAATAACGTTTCGATTTTTTTGAGTGTAAATAAGTATCGGACAATTTTGATTTTTGATAGTGTGGAAAAATTGTTTAAAATAAGAGAAGACCAGTACAATGCAGAGATCAGCCAAGTCAGAAGCAACGAACGAAGCCAACAAGCATTAACGCGAACGAGGTTTGGATATAATCTCCGATGCACACTTACCCCGTGGTGAGTTCCGTTTTCGTTGCTATGGTTGCGGTTGATTTAGATTGCACTGATTTCGTCGAGAGTGCATGAAATTAGTTATGAATCGGGACCGAAAAAATGGAATTCTGCGATTGAACAACCTATGTGTTGTTTTGAACGTATCCTTTGGTGAGATCTATCAGATTATAAGAATATTACTAAAACCTATTTTCAAATAATTTGGAAATTGCGAGTTTCCGAATGCAGCCATGAAATCGAGAACAAGCTAGAAAGTCCCGTGAACTGAATCACGCAGTAAACGTTTTTATGTAAAAATCCAGGAAACCTGAACTAGTCTCGGTCCGTTTTAGTTCATGAGAACGCTTTTGTTTTTGTGTAGTATCGGAAATGTTTATATGCTAGGTATGTTATTTGTTAACGTTACCTCGAAGTGGGCGTGACTCTTACGATATCCAGAAATAGGTTGCTGTATATGCAATAGAGCTGTAACTTTCTAGCTCCCGGATTAAAGCTGCTTTTAATATTCTTTTCAAGAATTGCCGGCCAGAAGGCACACACACACACAATTTTACTTTTCAACATCATGCCAGAATATCGAAGAATCACATAGAATAAACTAAAATTTTGTGATGGCAACTTGGCTTGTCACATAAAAGAATTCTTCCATCAATGTACGCAGATGACCCATTGAGCACCACTGGCTTAACTAAATTGCTACATTGGGGGGTGGCTTGCTCCTATGATAGCTTGGAAAGAGAAAATGCTTACGCCAGATTTGCTGTGTAATACGACACGAGGTCTAAGGGAAGCGCACCATGTGTGTAACATACAAGCGCATAATTTCGGCGAGGAAGAAAGCCGGAAGACAGGAAGTTCTTAGAAAACTCTCACTGAACCGAATATATGCTCAGGAGAACTAAACGATTCACTTGACTTTTATCGCTTCCAGTTGATCAATGCGCTCTATAGATGGGGTTCTTGATTGGAGTTTTCCGAGTGCGAGACGGGAAATGAATTGTTTGTTTCATCGCACGAGCTGCTCAAAAAATATTACAGACCATTTCATCCCATAGCGAACTAGCGGATTTGAATAGCAAAACACAGCAACTACTACTAGTAGGTAAGTAGGTCACTGGGAAAAGTGGGAAATACATAATCCCTTCCGTCGCTCCGGTTTCCATCCCGAGGTAAATCTATTGGAAGCAATTACTCCCGCCAGCAGCAGGAAATGCTGTTTCTGATCTCAAGGAGATTCGCGTTGTCAGTGCATTTCATATCCAGTAGGAATCATCGCTCTCCTCGTTCAGGTTTTGAATTTTAATTACATTGGTTTGGGGAGCAGCAGAAATGCACCCCACCGAAGCAGCGGAAGGAAATTCGGTCCAGAGCAGAAGTGAAAACCCCGAAACAGTGCACAATCACAAAAGGGGTAGTTGTGATTCATTAGTCTGCTATTTGGCTAGCGTTTTCAAAGTGTTCGTTTTTTCCTGCTCTGGTTATATCTCGTCACAGTTGTCTCGGTGAATGGAAATGAGGCAAAAGACCCACCGCTCTGTGAATAGGATTTTCTTTCTTTGATTCGAGATTATGCACTGTTCACCAAAGGGGAATGTGGGGAGGATCCACTTGACGGTTTAATTTTTAAATTCAAAGTGGAAATCTACGTCTACTGCTGTGGCTTTGGCTGTGGCTGCTCGTAAAGATTATGAATAATTTTAAAACGCACACGGTCGACCTCCTCCACCTCCCATCGCGGATCGTGGCGCAGTATAGTATTTTTACGACTAAAGCAGCCTTCAGTCGTAAAGGAGTTTCGGGGAGGAGTGATTGGAAAGAGGTAAAGAAGGGTTCCTATTTTGGTTTTGTTTCGTGTTCGGTGCCATGTACGAATCGACTCGAGTGGTTTGATGGGGTTTGGTGGTTTTATGACTTCTGGATATCATGTCAGTTTGGGGTTTTTCGAATCAAGACAACTCACACGGAAGATTGATTTGGGCCATGATTGATTCGGTTGGTGAGTTTTGCGTAACGATTGCGGATGCGAATTTTAGAGATGGTATTTATTTTTTATGATGTTGTGTTGGTGATCACTCGAAATTTTTAGATTGCATTGGTGATTTGCCAAGTAACGATTTTTCAATCTCCCATTGATAGGAAATAAACAACAGATAGGCGTCTAGAATAAGCATCTGAAGGAATATGCTTGATGAAAGTTTAGCTTCGTGGTCATGCAATTTGCGGCAAAATTTAGCAAAATTGGAATATTGTGAGTAAAGTAGCGTTGACAAATGGCTTCTTTGTCGCCTGAAAACTACAACTCTGGTGTACAAGACTACCGTTGCTGCTTAATGTTTGCCTGTCATCTTTTGAGCTTACGAAAGATCTTTTACATTCTTCTGAATGACAAGCGAGGTTTTGAGAGCCACTGCACTCGACAACCAGTTTTATGTTTGCTAACGAGTAATGTGGTGTAATTTTGGAATAACCGCCTTAGGAAGTTAATTTTCTGTTCGCAGATTATAACTGCTGTTTATAAACAATTTCGATAAAATCGTATTCAATAACCAAAGACTGGCTAAAAGTACATTGGACCGCCATTCACGCACCCTTCGAGAATCTTTAACAGCGGTTTGTTTACACTTCTATAGATAACAACTGCTAATTTGCAAGTTTGATCAAAGTAGTCGATCGCGTCAAATGGAATTCAAAAGAAGAAAACATATTGAGCACAAAAACCTGGAAAATCCGGAGTGGTCTGGCTATAATTATGAAGATCCCGAAAACAACAGTTTGTTGAGTGCTCTTAATCTAAAGCTCGATTCAAAGTAAATCTGAACGCACCGTTTAATACACCACCATGGCATCCCTGGTGGTTGGAACAAAAAACGTTTGACAGGCATCTGTTGATGTTTCATTGACATAAAATTGATTGATCGACGCATCTCGAAATTACGGATCATGGAACTTGCGGAATAAAAATTAATTGTGCACAAACATCTAGAGAATCCTACGTAGTCTGCCTTAAAATAGCAGAAGTGTTAAAATTCCCAAAGCCAACGGTGTGTCTTGTAATCAAACGTTTTAAGGATACTCTAAGTGTGGATAAAGCACAGCGCATCTATCATAAAAGTGGCACTAGAGACAAAGAGCTGAGGAGAAAGGTGTTGGGGTACGTGAAAAGCAACGCAGGTGTCTCCATACGTGATTTGGCAAAGAAATACGATTCCAACTTTTCCACCGCGCGTAACATACTTTCAAGAGAAGTATATAAGTCTTTTTATGCCAGTAAACATCTGAATCGCTCCAAGAAAAAAAAACTAAGTACCAAAAAGCCAGCACGATTACTATACAAACGAGTTTTGACAAAATTTAATGGATGACGAAACATATTCCAAAATAGCTTATGAACAAATCCCGGACGAAAATGGTCAGTCGTGGGGATGGTCCTTTCAGGTATAAATATGTTTTTGCTGATAAATTTGCTAAGCGACTAATGATTTGGCAAGGAAGCTGCAGTTGTGGCCTTAAAACCACGGTTTTCATCACATCTCACGCAATGACGTAGAAGGTTTACATTAAAGAGTGTCTGAAAAGGCGGATTTTACACTACATTCGGCAACACAATACCAACGTTTTGTTTTGGCCGGATCTAGCCAGCTGCCACTACTCTAAAGAGGTACTAGAATGGTATGCTGCAAACAATGTGAATTTTGTCGCCAAAGAGATTAATCTTCCGAATTGCCCTGAGTTCAGACCGATCGAAAAATATTGGGCAATTGTCAAGCGAAAACGTTGAGGATGCGGTAAAGCACAACAAATGCGTTTAAAGTGGAATAAGTTCGCCGGTACAGTGTCACCAGCGACTGTGCAGACTGTGACATCGATCACAAGTAAAGTGCGACAGTTCGTTCGAAACGGTTAAATGTAATAACTTGTTGTAAATCGTTTGGAGGAAATAAATAAATATCTTTTTGTTTGCTTTTTCGATCAATCATGTATGTTGTTTAATTCTTAAATTATGATCACTTGAATGCGTCCAAATTTTCTTTGAAACGGGCTTTACAAGGAAACCCCGAGTGTGCAAAAGAATCAGCGGATCAACGAAAAAACTGGAAACATGGATCGTTTAGGTGCATTAAAGCCAACCCCGATCTTTCAATCCAAGATGTGGAACCAATGGAAACTTTCAAATGGTGCGGAACATGCTTGCCAGGGAAGGATACAAGTCGTACAAAGCCAGTAAACTTCCGAACCAGCACATGAAGCAGAGCTACGTGGCGTGCAAGGCTCTAGTACGACCGTGTTTTGACGAAATACAAGGGCTGCATTTTGATCGATGATAAAACATACGTCAAACTCGATTTCAAGCAGCTTCACGGTCAAAAGTTTTACATCGCGACTAGATGTGGGGATGTGCCAGGAAGATTCAAGTTCGTGTTTGCAGACAAGTTCTCGAAGATGGCCATGATTTGGCAGGCGATTTGCAGTTGTGGCCAGAAAACGGAACCATTTGTCACATCCTCTACGTCAACATACCAAGTTTATATTGAAGAATGCCTGAAAAAGCATGTATTGCCGTTCATCCACATGCATCTCATCTTTTGGCTCGATTTGGACAGCTGCCATTACTCCAAAGTGGTGCTGGAGTGGTATGCTGCCAAGAAGATCAATTTTGTCCTCAAGCTAATGAATCCTTAGAATTGTCCGTATTGCAGTGACTTCGACGAGGCGTCGAAGCAGTCAATGACATCCAGCAAATGAGGACAAGCAGGAAGAAATGCGGTGATTCCGTTTCCACTGTGCGGGCGCTGATACACTCCATCAAGAGGAAGGTTCGAGATTTCGTTCGAACTGGATAAATATAACCATTCAATTTCGTAACTTTGAAGATTTAATAAAAGTACTGCATAGCAACCATTACGGATTCTTAAAACATTTTGAATCACTGAACTAAATGTCTTTTGTACATACAAATTTACTTTCAGTCAGCCTCTATCCCGTGTGAAGTAAATATAATTTAACCGTAAAATAGAGTAAAGCTTACATATATTATCATTTCTGGCACAATTTTTGGAACAAATTGTATGGACCAATTTGATGTTTTATTTGTTTTCATCAAAAAGTCATGACAAAAGTTTACATTTTGAAATTGTA
The DNA here is from genome assembly GCA_034211315.2 of Aedes japonicus. Taxonomy (NCBI): domain Eukaryota; kingdom Metazoa; phylum Arthropoda; class Insecta; order Diptera; family Culicidae; genus Aedes; species Aedes japonicus. The sequence continues at coordinate 50,404 of JASCZW010006495.1, forward strand.
TTTAACATAGCAAGCCAAGAAATTTGACAATTCCCTGAAATTTTGATTTTGCCTTTCGATTCCTAAAGTAACTCATTTCTTTCAAAATAGAAAAGCTGCACAAAAATAATCTTCTACAAAGTTTGCAAGTTTCTTGATGTCCCGGACGTGATAAACCGACAGACTCGATTTTTCGATTCCTAACTGTTTCGCGATCCACCTGTGGGAATAGCCAGAATTTTCCACGATTACGTCCATATTTGTTTGTCAAAGCACTTCTTGCTTAGAAGCCATCTCGATAACCACTTGATAACCACAGATATTTTGTATAGGTAAAAATTACACTGCAAACTAGTTTTACGCAAAATTTCATCAATGTTTATCCATGCTATAAAAAATTATATACAAGAGAAAGTGTTGCATTTTTCTCGAGTATAATCTTTAGCAACATGTATAGAAGCGAACCAGAAGAATCGATAAGCTGCACAGAAGAAAAATCTGAATTTTCATAGTGATGTAACATTAGAGCATGTGAAGTTGTGTTTCATTTCACCCTTGCGGTGCTGAACTGGCCAGCTTGACGTGCCGTAATGGCTCAGTAGGATTCTCTGTTAAAACCCGAAGCGTAGAGTCAGTTCCATTGTGGTAGTATCAAATTAATTAGTTTTTCAACAAGATTTTTCTACACGCTTAATTACTGTAGTACCTGTGAGATTCACTGCGGGATATTGTTGCGATGAAGGTAGGCGGAGCAGCGCATCGAAACCATTTTAGCAGGGCTGTCGTCCGACATTCTTACGACATGCCCAGCCCATCGTAGTCGACTGATTTTAGCGATATGTACGATGGGAGGTTCTCCCAGCAACTGATACAATTCGTGGTTCATTCGCCTCCTCCACGTTCCGTTTTTAATCTGTTCTTCACCGTAGATCGTACGCAGCATCTTCCGTTCAAAGACACCAAGGGCACGTTGGTCCTCTACTAGCAATGTCCATGTTTTGTGGCCGTAGAGAACTACCGGTCTAACTAATGTCTTGTAGATGGTCAACTTTCTAGTTCAGCGAACTTTGTTTGGTGTCCAAAATAAGCACGATTTCCAGTCATAATGCGCTTTTGTATCTCTCTGCTGGTGTCCTTATCAGCGGTCACCAATGAACCCAGATACACTACTACCTCGATTTCATCACCGTCGATCTGAACTCGTGGTAGGAGGCTAACATTGTCTTCTCCTCTTCCCTTCAAGTATTTTGTTTTCAACGCATTAATCCCAAGCCTAATCCTACCACCTTCAGGCTGAAGTCTGATGTACGTGTCCGGCATCGTCTCAAAGTTACGTGCTACGATGTCAACGTCGTCGTCGAGGCCAAATAATTGGACAGACTTTCTGAAGATCGCGCCACTTGTGTCTATCCCAGCTCTTCGAAGAGCTGGGATGGACACAAGTGGCGCGATGTTTAGGGAGTCACTTCGGATTCGTGGTTATCTGGCCATTTATGACAATTATACCTTCCTAGATGGAAATCGTCAGATTGAGATCAGCGATGGTGTGATTATCTTCCGACAGTATACAGTGAGTTAACTAAACTTATTTTTAACAAACCACCTAACGGAAATCCTAATGTGTATTGCTTACTGTTCATTTCCTGTATCAAGAGCGTTTCGTTGAAAAGAGATTCTCTGTCCTTTTCGTGGGTTTCATACAAGTGCTTCTGCTTACGGGTCCACATCCCTGTTCTGGGCCATTCATACATCGGAATAGTGAGGATTACAGGTATGTATAGTTTGATCTTGCCATTAGGAGGAACCGTACGCCATGGCAAGTCCTGCACTGGTGATGGCTACATCATACCTCATTTCCCATCACATGTGAAATTGTGTTTCATTGCAAATGAAACAGCAACTTGCATGAAACAGTTCTAACATAGACGAGCTTTTTCATGCACCATTATCGACAATGCATGGAATATTCCAGAACATTACACGATTTATTATTTAAATGTATAAGTTTTGTGAAGCTCCATTTATGTGTATGATATTGAACAGAAATTCACCAATTTTTCGAGCTGTGTACTACCCGCCATGTGCAGAATCTTGAATTAATAAATGTAGTTTAAGTAGTTTGATTTGAAATGGATTGTTTTAATTCAGCTGATGAATTGCACGAGCTATTTTGACTTGGAAATCTAAAATCAATACATGGATAAATGATGCACATAAAGGAATGCTAGATTTGTCAGAAAATAATGGGTTATTTTATGTACATTCAAGCCAGATAACGCCTGAGCGTTTCCAGCCGAAATAACTTACCGAAGGTTGTGAAAAGAAATATACACTGAAAAAAACATCGGTGAAAAACATCTGACTTTTCCATTAAAATTTAAATATCGCAAAATATGTTTTTTCTTTTTTTTTGACTGTGAAAATTTGAAAATACCACGCAAACTTTAGCGTAGACCCCAGGATGAAGAAATGTCCAAGAAAAAAAGTTTCTAGATTGTCACCTTTTAGGGCATTGCTCAAAATATTAATATTTTGGGAACGAACGTATGCTGATAATATATCTGATTTTGAAGTATTTAAAAATTTTAGGCTCCTGATGATGTTTTTTGTGAGAGCATCCGTTCTCGAGATATTTCCGGTTCAATTTCTCATATTCGAATAATATTCGAAAATACGACCTTTTCATAAGTTTTTCTGATTCTCCAGCAACAAGAGTTGGCTTTTTTAAAGGTATAATAAATGTTATGCTACTCCTTATTTGACCGCAGGTTGATTGAATTAACGGTTAAAAAAACATTATAGCTTCTATGAGGATCGTCTTTCTGGCTAAGAGTGAGTTGTGGGAAACTAAACTGTTAATTCGAAGAATGTGTTTTTGTGATGCTGGATGACCACGATTTATTTATGAAAAGGTCGTTTTTTTCTGCTGGAAATATATTGCAACATCAAAAACACGTTTATTTTTGTAAATAGTTGCGATTTTTCATCATGTTCCACCCTGAAGTTTTCTCCAATCCGACGTTAGAGCTCAAGTTTTTACACACAATGGTTAAAGTATTATACAATGAAGCAAAATAGGTATTTTTTTCAATAATCATTTATTATTTATTTTATTCGTCATTTCTCTTAAATGCAGTTGGGGATAGAAATCATCTCTGGGTTAATAAGAGTTACAAATTACGGATGGGAAAGATGGTGGAAATTTGAAACATGGTTTACATGAAACACATTATCTTTGAATTGGAAATTATTCAAGCACTTATAACTAAAAAACAATTTGATGGTTTTCTTTTGACTTGAACATTTTTTGAAAAAGAAAAAAACACACACGCACATATACTAAAAAAACTTAAAGTAAACATACAGGTTAAACTAACTACAATCTAAGGTTAATGTTAGTCAAAACACATAAATGAGTTTTAATTATTCAAATCACGTACACCAAAAAATAGAGGGATAATTTGTATATGAGAATACTATTAATACATTTTTTTTGACCCGTCTATCCAATCGTCTTGCTGTTATAAAAATAGTTGTAGGAATCAACATATTTTTCAAAAATGTTTTGTGGACGTGTACTTGAAAACGAAAATAATGTATGAAAAGGTCGTATTTTCGAAAATTATTCGAGTATGATACAATTAAATCACAAATATCTCGAAAACGGATGGTTTTACGAAGGATATCATTTAAAATACTTCAAAAAATCAGATTGTATAATCAGGGTACGTTTTTTCCCGCAAATATTAATATTTCGAGAAATGCACCGAAAGTTGATGTTGTAAAAACTTTTTTCTCTGCAATTTTTTCATCCTGAAATCTTTGTTGCTTAAATCTGCGTGATGCTTCAAGTTTTAACAGTCAAAAAATTAAAAAATTAAAAAAACCTTTTTTTGATATTTAAGTTTTTATGTTAATTGGTAATTGCTGAATTTGTTTTTCTCAGTGTATATATTTTCTCCACCTTCACAATCTAGGGTTCCTCCTTGTTCTTTGACAGTTTTTTAATCTTTGAATCCGAACGTTTGTCTAATATTATTCAATACCTTCTCTGTGGAAGAAGTTTTGTCACTACCGATGGAGCAAAATTATTGAAATATTTACGGGACTCTGGTCTCTATATCAAAATTTAAGTTTAAGAAATACTATGATTTAATCACTTTGCAACAACTCTGAAGAATAACTCTGTTAAAACAACTCTGTAGGAATAACTCTGTTCAACAACTCGGAAAGAACTGTTGTGTTCAATTATTTTAAAAACAACTCTGTGAAACCACGTTGTAACTGGCTAATTTAAAAAAAAAAAAACATAGAAAAGGACAGGCAAACTAGACGTTCCGATTTAAAATTCCTCTTAAATAAACAAACAACACCAACAACAGTTTTTTTGTACAACCAATGGTTTTCGAGCTCCAAATTATTAATTGAAGTGCTATTCAAAATGCTTACGCCCTTTTTAAAACTGACTCTTAAGTCACAAAAATCTATGTTAGCGCTTGAAATACTCAGACTCCTAAGCCAAACGCGTATGCAAAGTTTCGATTCAAATCAAAAAAATATCGAAAATCATTTTCCACATTTCCAAGTCATTTCGCCTGGAAACGCTCGCCTGAAACTAACATGTTGTTTGGAACATTGCAATCATTGTTGTATGGCGCATGCAAGATTCCAATCAATTTCGCTGTTTACGCTTCCTTTGACTTGGAATTAAACGAGGGAAATTTTCACGCGCTTGTTAAAATTAATTATTTTTTTCTGTGTAACTGTCACAAAGACAGAATGTTGAGGGATCACCAAGTTTCAAGATTCAATCATCCGATTCTCCATCAAATAGTATTGAGAACCAAGTAACAATTTTGAACTTTATTCCAGCCGTATAGCCCTGGGCTTCAAATGGTGAGTTGATAACTTCTAAGGAGGGTGCGACCGACCTCTGGTCCTCTGGATTCCTACCTCTCGCCTCCACGAGTCCTTATGATCACAAAAAGACTGCCAGCTGAAACATGGAGACGCTGGTTGGCGTAACCTGGGCAATGTTGTCCAATCTGACAAAAGCGAAATGAGGAGGTGCGACCGGTAAATCATATCATAATTTTACAATTCTCATTTCTTTCAGGTCTTCCAGGTTATCAGGTATTCTAAAGTAATTTAAAGTTTAATTTTTTTCTCATAGCTGTCATACATTGTCTAAATGCCCATGGCTCATAATGGATGCGCAAGGTTTATTACAATTGCAACAAAACAGCAGTTAGCACACATGTAATTCTCAGTTCTTATTATAATATCCCTTCACTATATATATTATCTTATAGGACATTGTTTATTCATAACCAATATTATTTAACTTTATCATAATTTTTATCATTTTTATCATTACTTGTGTTTCCGTGATTTATATTCAAACATATTTTTTTTTTATAATTTCACCTTAAAGGTTATATAAACTTTGAATTATTATGTCTTATATACCCAATTATCATTATGATTGAGAAGTATCTAATACACTTAGTTAAAGAACTGCAACGGAATCTATGGTAGGCTTTTGCACTTACTACTTAATGTATTTTCATTTCCGGTTTGCGAATAGACCTTTTTCGAAATCTGAACTCATCTGATTCGTGCAGCGCTGTTTTCGTTTGGCTTGTATCTGATGTTATAATTCAATTTTTGTCATTACTGTATCATAACTCACAATATTATTATATTTGATGATATTGTTTTATTAGTTTTACTTCATAGATGATTTAACCATTGCTTATTGTTTTTTATGTCCATTTGTCTTTAACTTCCTGTCAATTAAATCTTCCTGCTTTCCCAACCGAGGAGCAATAATTATTAAACCAGCTAAAATAAAAGCGGTTGCTGTTATACAATCAACAACAAGCTACGAATAGTGATCATGGCAACAGTAAATTAAAATGTATAAATGTTAGTTCTGTAAAATTTAACAAACATTTTCAGGATACCACGAATCAAGATTTTGGTGAAATGCTGCTATCGTTGAAAACGAACGTTGGCAACGCGCCAGCGAGACCACGAACTCTACACTATGAAGACTTTACTAAATTTCTTGCATTTTAGGATCAACCGAATGGAATCGTATATAATAGATACGAATGATTGTAGCATTTTTCATTTACATAATATAGACACTATCATATAAATATTTCATGGGAATGGGAAGGACCATCAAGGGCACCCGATTGAAGTACTCTGGATGGGGAGAGTGGAAATGCCAACTCCCCATTGTTAACAGTTTGTGAATAGAGGGCGGGCTCTTCTTCCACCCTGTAGGGCATCCTCATGTTAGATAGCTTGCTCTTTTGACCAAATTGTTCAATCTTGTTGTTGGAAGGAGATTCTTTATATCCTGATGGATACGTATAAGTGATGTTGCCTGTCAGATCACCCAACCCCTTTTTGGCCTTCATACAATGGCATGATTAGGATAATCAGTGGTTATTAAAGCAGTCAAGTCTTATAGAGAGGAGAGCCTATTGCTGTCGGACGGAGTTTCCGTGCTACTATGGGTGGTGGTACATATCATACATCTATATCATATTCCAGCTGTATAGCCCCGGCTGTGTTGATAAACTACATTCAAACTATTTTGTCTCCACCAACACCTCCCTCTATGCTTCTTTAAGAGTCGATATATGTACAAAGTGGCCCACTCTATAGACGGTTGTGAAAACAAGCTAATAAAACCTTTATAAGACCATAGAGATTTTGAAAATGTTCTAGTGGAAGATGTTATGACCACTTCAGAACCTTCATAAAATCTTTTTGGCTGCCATGAAAACCAGTAAACGGCCCGATGGCCACAGCTGTCAGAAACTGCACTGCGATATCGTGGTTGTTTCCGTGTTGTTCTGCTTTGTTTCGATTCTCTGCTCTTCTACGGTTCATACTGGCATGCAAATGTCTCCAGGAGTAAAAGTTCTGAGTGTGGCGGAAAAGCCAACTGCTCTTCTGCAATGGCTACTATAAAAACTAATTCGGTCATTTGGTGACTTCCCTCAATGCTAATTTGCTCGCTTATTACATGTGTCTGCAGAACAAAAATGGGTTCCTAAAATACTTTTCAGCTGACGATAATAAGAATTATATGAATGAGTTCTAAAGCGGCAATTCAAAACAGCATTTGACAGTACACCAGAGTCGTAATAAAACCTTCGATAAGGTAGTGACGAAAGTAACTTGAAAAAATGAGTTTCAAGATCGTTGAAGAACAGCTCAGCTGTGCAGGTTCTCATAAACCTGACTAAAATATGAAACCTATCGGCACCTCTTGGTACCATAATAAAACCAAAGTGATTGATAGTGACTTTCATAAAACTTTAATCAAAACTTAGTTAGCGCTGGATGGTTTGGAATTGTTACTGGGAACTCTATCTGTAAACCATTAACCTTAAATAATGCAGCAATGGCGTAGCTTATTCAACCAAGCTGAACGTATTTGAGTTCTTTTAAGGTATCAGTACATTTCTTGAAAGCATTCAATTTAAAATTAAGTAGAAAGGAAAGAAATCCCGATCACAAATTACGTACCGACAATAAGCTAATTTACGATTGCAATGAGCTTCAGAAATTTGAAAGAAAAGCCTAAAGCAGCCATCGCCAGCATCCCAGAATAGCAATTTGACTCCCGTGAGCTCGTGCGGGTGAATCAGAGTTGTATCTTGCTCAAAATTGAGTTCGCAATAAAGTCCTGATGCTAATATTGAATCAAGCAAATGAACGATTCCAGCAGGTGGAAATAATTGCAATCTCTTACATCATCCAAGATACCGAGTCCTGATCTAATTCATGCTCGTCAAAAAAACCATTAAAGTAAATTGAAAGCCCTTAACAATGCTTCCATCAGCTCTAGCCCAATTATATCCGTCCCAGAGCTGAAATAACGATTGGAAGGCAGAGGCTCCTGAAGCTCGTCTGTAGACATACGTCACCGGTGAAGCCGATGTTGCGGACAATTTCTTTCCTCTCTTTACGGGTCGTCGACTTAGTTCACCTACTAAAGAATCACAGCCCTGTCAGTGGAAAAAGCAGTCAAAACCTCCAACCTGCGTGTGATGCGGTAGACAGCGCTCAAAGGCAGCAATTAATTAAACGGAATCGAAGCCGTGCGCCTTCAGTCTACCATTTCCCATTTATTGCAGTAGTAGCATTTATCTGCCCTTGTTGTATGTAACTCCTCAGTTACAAGATGGCGACATCACTTCCAGGAAATGAACAAAAGCACTTCGTCTGTCTCTCTCTTTCCCGTACGGAGGTAAACACAGTAGGCGTTGCAGTGCCTCTCTGCTGTCGAACAATGGCAAAATAGGCAGCTCAATTTCATAGCTTCCGTCCGGTAATTATCCCGGCTACTGAGTTCGGGGGAAGTTTCGCTTGGGAAAATTGTTTTTCACCCGAAATTATCACACAGACGTGAAGGGTTGAAAGATTTTTTCCCTCGAAACGGTAAACTTGAAGCGGCGACGGCTTTAATCTGCCATCACCACCACTACTGGCAAACGGGGAAAACTTCGAAGGACAAAGTCGACTCATCCTGAAGGTTTTAATCACCTTCACGGCTGCTTGCCCTGCTGCCTGACGGTCCGAATGTGGAAAATAAATGATTATCTCTTCTCTGGAAGTAGTACCAAGATAAACGATCCAAAGGCGCAAATGTCCTGATGCTAATGTCCCGCCGGGTTGAACAATTCTCCACTTTATTATTCCATTCGCATCGGTTTTATTTTCCTGGTTTCTGGATTCACCTTCCGAGATTTTGTACCTAACTTCGAGCAATAAACCATTCAAAGGCTAATGCCACGACGACAACGTAAGACGCACAGATGGAAAATGGCCAACTTTGGTGATAAAGACGGGATTACTGCGATGGTTTCCACATTCCTAAGAGCTCGATGCCACTTTATAGCACATTTTCACCTTCATTTTCGAAGAGAATAAAGCCCTCTATCACGCTTTGAAATTGAATTTGAATTCCTCCTAAGATGGTGCCGGCAGGCAACGAGTGTCTTCGAGTTCAAGTTCAACGGTTTGAGGAAATTTGCCGAGCAAGCACCGTCGTCGACATGTGTCCTGTGTGCCTCTTGAGCCTGTTCAATTCCGAGACGGAGCAGAGCACTTTCACTCTTTTTCACTTCATCGCTCGCATTGCTGGTGCTGGGGTTGCAGTAAGTTTTCGACTGACTGTGTGCTGTGTAAATCGGTAAGACCGAATCTAAGTGGAAAAGTTTTCTAATTTATTTATTCCGCTTGAAAATTCGCAGGAAGTTCAATTCAGTGCCGAACCCTGTAAGCTTGCTTCCGGAATTGAGGTTGAATTTTTTTCGTGTTTAAATGGCATCATAATTGATGGGAACAATTAATTAATCGAATGTTACATCAAACGGAATTAAACTGATGTCAGCACTCCATTGGGTCTCAGATGGATTAAGGCCAATCAACAGGAGATTGATGCTTCGGAGTTGATGTGGATTCTGTCGAATTTTGATGAAAGAGAAGAGAAAACTTTTTCAAGAAAATTGCACGCATGAATCGAACACTTTCCACTCGTTAGGTTGGAAGCTGTGTTGATTTCATTAATTAATTGAACATTAAATAAAATTTATTTCAGTTTACTAGCTGAACCCGGTGCCAGCGCTGCTACAGTTACAACTTCGTGAACTGAAATTATACATAGAACTGGAACGTCTCTGGTTGTTATTCGGAATGAGTTTTTAACTTGACAGAGCAACCCAACAAACAATTCAAAGCGACTAATGAGCACCCATGTTGATTAAATGTGGAATTATAGCTTCCAGAGCTGAATAAAAATGTAGTCGTTTTGTTTTTTTAATAGCAGCTTTTGAAACATGAACAAAAAGCTTTTAAATGACTACCTGTATTTGGTTTGAAAATATGTTTTATAAGCTGTACTATATTGTTTATTACTCTACAGTTCAATCATCAGAGAAAAGCTTTACAAACATGGAATAAAAGCATGTAACTCCAAAATCGTCATTATTATATAACAGCTTGTATAATTATTTAAAAACACTTTTAAACAGTTATCACTAGACCATTGTTCAGCTATACAACGATATTTATTGAACTCCCAAAGAAGTTAAACTAAAACCTAAATATGGATTTAATAAACATTAGATGGATGATTTGTGTGTATAACTTTCAGTTACACATTTATTCGACAATTGTGCAACGCTTAATCAGTTATTTACAGCTATCGTTTTTTAATTAATTATGGAACGTTTATGGAGCAATTATAAAACTCTATTAACTCATACTGCAAATGTTTAATAACCGTTGAATAAGCTTGAGTCTCACGATTAAAATAACGACATACTGGCTGATTACAAACAAACCCTTATTCATCTTAAGTACAATCACAATTCATTTAAACAATGACCCAACCACAAGTGTGTTGGTATAAGACAGTGCTACAAGACATAAATTAAGACATTTATTCGGCAATTGTGCAACGCTTAATCAATCATGTAAAGCTATCGATTTTTAATATGTAATGAAACGTTTATAAAGCAGTTATAAAACTCTATTAACTCATAGTCAAAGTTCTGTGTATGTGACTGTTAACTAACGTTTGTTAAACAATGTCATGCAAATTAGAGACTGAAGATATTAATACGGCTACTTAATTGTGTCAAATGTATAACCAAGGGTGGAGAAGATGGAAAATGAGGCAGCCTGCAATCCAAGGATCACAAGTTCAAGTCTGGAATCGGGCAAAGTCAAATTTGGGTACTGCATTTAAAAAAGTTCTTTCAAACAAATGAAGAAATATAAATACAACAAGTAATAAATCAACTATACTAACGGCTGCAAAGAATATATAATAAAAGTAAAAAAAAAACGTCCTTTCAAAGTTTACCCAATACATGTTGGGGTTATTAATAACGTTAGATAAAGTTCTTGAATAAACTTTTTTGTAAATCATTGTTAAACCATTGTTAAGTAAAACAAAAAATAGGTCACATTGTCTTTGTTTAAAAGATAAATTAAAGCTCTACAATCGTTGATACATAGTTTGTACAACTGTTTCATTTAAAGTGCTCCAAGAGTTGAATTGATGCTTTACAATCGTTATACCAATTGTTACCATACCAATTGTAATATACAATCTAACGTATGTAATAAATACACATGAGAATTCTTGAACAAACTTTTTTATTCAAAAGTTGTTGAGCAGCGAATGTTGAATTGATTCTCCATTTTTGAGTAAACAAAGGTTGAAAAGCAGTTTTGATTCAAAATAAAATGACAGTTGATAAGCATTAAGCTCAACAGTGAATTTGAATAAACTCTTTTACAAACTAAAAATTGTTCCTTAGGAAGGGCTCAAACTTCTATCAGAACGCGCCTCTTACCCAAACAATACACGTTTTGTGTTTAAATTTGTGTTTCATTTGTAAGAGCAACATCCCCCCCCCCCCTCCAGAGGGGGGAAGGGTCTCAAACCACCATACAATCATTGCCTTTAAAACCCCCCGCATAGGTGGTCTAATAGGACATCTTAGCATTCTAAAAAATGTTAGATTTAATCCTTTAGTTATGGATGGATGGATTTAATGGAATCCTTTAGTTATGGAAGATTGGATACAGAAAAAATACAACTTTGACTGTTCGTATCAAGTTATTGATCCTGGACGTAATTCGTGGGAAAAAGGTTATTCAAACCTTCGTCAAGGATCATCAAGTGGGAGCGGATATAACTGGCACAAGGATTAACATATCAATTTCAATGCGTAAGTGCGTAAGATCAACTGTATTCCAAGCTGAAATTCCAGCAATTCTGGAATGTTCTGTTAGGCAATCAAAGCGGTTCATCACACCAAACATTTCAAAGACTCTCAAATTACTTGATCTCACCAAAATAGATTAAACTTATATACAGACCTTTTACTGGTCACTGTCCGTGTCAAATTTGTTTCCATTTGCTTGATTAGTTCTCGAGTTATGCAGAACTTTGTGTTTCAATTGAATAAGAGATCCTCCCCCCCCCCCCCCTCACGTCCTGAAACGTGGGGTGAACATTGAATTTTTCAGCAGGATAATGCTGCAATACACTCTTCCAAACAAACAAAATCCTTTCTAGCGTCAAGAAACATCGATGTTATGGAGTGGCCGGCTATAAGTCCTGATCTGAACCCAATAGAGAATCTTTGGGGAATCTTGTCAGCAAGAGTTTATGCAAATGGACGGCAGTTTGACACACTATTGCAACTCAAAACAGCTATTCAAGAAGAATGGGCAAATATCAACATAGCTGTACTGCAGTCATTAGTTGACTCAATGTCTTAACGTCTCGCAGATGTTATTACAGCTCGAGGAGGAAGAACGAAGTATTAAATCTATCATACAGGTAAAGCTGAAGAGAAAAATCAAATCAATCAGATTTGTACGGTATAATTATTTCTTATGAACAATGCATAAATTTATGAATTAAACTATCGGAGGTAGAGCAAAAAAGTTGAATGAACACACGTTTTATTTGTTTTGGTTAAAGGTTTATCAAAAATATCCAGCTCACTTTGAAGAAGGCAACTAAAGAGTTAAACGTCAAATTTTCACTTGTACGCTATATTTATTTCGCGCACTATATAAGGGTCAGACAGACAGAAATTAATTTATTATTGTATATAAATACTGGAATCCTGCTTCCTAACCCCCACATGCCAAATGTGGTTTCATTTACTTGAATAGCTCTCGAATTAAGTTTTTAATTGTTTTTCATTTGAATAACCCTCCCTCTTTTCAAGATTGGGAGGGGTCTTGAACTACGATAGAAATATTTCTTGCCTCCAAAAACCTCCATATGCCAAATTTGGTTCCATTTGCTTGATATGTTCTCGAATTATGCAAAAAAAAGTTTCATTTGTATTGGAGCCCCCCTTTCAGAGAACAAATGGATTTCAAACCACTTCAGAAACATTTATTGCCATTAAAACCTCCAGATGCCTAATTTGGCTCCATTTGCTTGATTAGTTCTCGAGTTATGCAGAAACTTGTCTTTCATTTGTATGAAAGTCCCCCCTTTTCAGAATGTGGAGGGGCCTCAAACTACCATAGAAATATTTCTTGCCTCCAAAAACTTCCACATGCAAAATTTGGTTTCCTTTGCTGGATTAGTTCTCGAATTATGCAGAAATTTAGGTTTCATTTATATGGGAGCCCCCTTTTTCAGAGAAAGGAGGATCCCTTACTATCATAAAAACCTCTCCCGGTCCCAGAAACCTCTCCAGTATTTTTGAATCTATAAGGCTCAGTCAGTCAGTCAGTCAGTCAGTCAGTCAGTCAGTCAGTCAGTCAGTCAGTCAGACAGACAGACAGACAGACAGACAGACAGACAGACAGACAGACAGACAGACAGACAGACAGACAGATGTGGCTACAATTTCGGAGCCATACCGAATTCCCCCATGAGATGGTAACTAGACAGCTGACAGGGCCAAGACTGTAGCAATCTGGACAGTGGGAAAATACCCCGTCCAAGAAGTTGTGTACCGCGCAGATGAAGGTTTCGTGATTGTTAAAATCAACGAAACCTTTATTTGTAGCTGCTACGCACCCCCAAGATGGACGATAGAGCAGTTCAGCCAGATGTTGGACAAGGTGACAGAGGAGTTAATCGATCGAAGACCAGTCGTCATAGCCGGCGACTTCAACGCCTGGGCGGTCGAGTGGGGTAGCCGGCTGATAAACACAAGAGGAAGCAGCCTACTTGAAGCTCTTGCAAAACTGAATGTAGACATCGTCAACGAAAGTAATGCCAGCACCTACCGCAGGAAAGGTCTAGAGTCCATCATAGATTTAACTTTATACAGCCCTTGCCTGATGAGAACTATAAACTGGAGAGTAAGTGAGGAATATACCCACAGTGACCATCAAGCGATCCGGTACCACATCGTAGGCAGGACGCAGGCGGAGGCAAGTAGAACTCTACTTAACAAGCGGAGGTGGAAGAAAGCGAAATTCAATAAGAAGGTGTTCGAGGAAGCTCTGAAGCTGGAGGGTAACTCAATGAACCCCACCGCAGACCAGCTGATAGCGACTCTATCCCGAGCGTGTGACGCAACCATGCCAAGGATGGGAAATCCAAGAAACTGTCGACGCCCTGTCTACTGGTGGAATCCGACGATTGCTGATCTGCGTGCACAGTGCTTCCGAGCCAGAAGGAGAATGCAGAGGGCCAACAATAACGGCGAAAGGGAGGAACAAAGGTTACCCTATAGAGCAGCAAGAGCTGCATTGAACAAAGCAATCAGGCTCAGCAAGAAATCCTGTCTTGACGATCTCTGCCGGCTAACGAGAACCCATGGGGTAGCGCATACAAAGTAGCCATGCCTAAGATAAAAGGTCCAGCCGTACCGCCTGACAGGTGCCCAGAGAAGATGAAAATTATCATCGAAATACTGTTCCCGATGCATGAGCCGGCGGTTTGGCCGCCCATACCGTACGTCGACCAGGATATCCATGACGAAGAAATCAGGGTAACGAACGAAGAGCTGATCACGGTAGCGAAAGACTTGCCAACCGAAAAAGCTCCAGGACCAGACGGAATTCCAAATATAGCTCTAAAAACAGCGATCCATGTAAATCCTGAAATTTTCAGGACCACAATACAACATTGTATTTAGGAGGCCAGTTTTCCCGACATCTGGAAACGGCAGAAGCTAGTGCTGCTACCGAAGCCAGGTAAACCTCCCGGCGACCCATCCGCGTATAGGCCGATATGCCTATTGGATACCGTTGGCAAATTGTTGGAGAGAGTGGTCCTAAACAGGCTCACGAAGTACACGGAGAGTGAGAGCGGTCTATCAGAGATGCAGTTCGGATTCCGGAAAGGCAAGTGCACTGTAGATGCCATCAGAACGGTTGTGGATGCTATGGAGACGGCACAGAAGCAACAGAGAAGACGAAACCGTTACTGCGCGGTGGTCACCCTTGATGTAAAAAATGCCTCTAACAGTGCCAGCTGGGCAGCAATCGCCGATTCGTTACACAGATTGAGGGTTCCTGAGTATCTGTGCCAGATTCTGAAAAGTTATTTCCAGAATCGCAGACTGATTAACGAAACAGACGCCGGAAAGAGGAGTGTGGCTATTACGGCAGGCGTTCCACAGGGATCTATTCTGGGCCCGACCCTCTGGAATGCCATGTAAGACGAGGTATTAAAGCTGAACCTTCCCAGAGGAGTTAAGATCATCGGCTTTGCGGACGACGTGGCGCTTCTAGTGATCGGTGAGTCACGAGAAGAAGTCGAAGTACTGGCCACGGAGGCGATAGATGCGGTGGAAGACTGGATGCGTGGGAAAAAGCTATCGCTAGCTCACCACAAGACTGAGCTGGTGATTATCAGCAACCAGAAGACAGTGCAGCATGGAAGAATCATGGTTGGCGAGTCCATCATTGACTCAAAGCGGGAAGTCAGGCACTTGGGAGTCATGTTGGACGACCGACTGAACTTCAATAGTCATGTCGACTACGTCTGCAAGAAGGCCACGGCAGTGATCTCAGCACTATCCCGGATCATGCCCAACAACTCTGCCATCAGCAGCAGCAAGAGGAGGTTAAAGGGCGATACGGTCAAAATTTGGTCAATATCAACTTGACGTATTTCTTTCAATTTTGCATTTAAAAAACCTGAACACCCCTCATTTTGAAGGTGTGTGTGTGTAGAATGTTGCTCCTATTTTGATTTTGGAATTCACTCTTCATTTGTCAAAATGCCGTCCAAGCAAGAAGAGCAGCGTATCAAAATTTTGCTCGCGCATCGCGAAAATCCGAGCTACTCGCACGCAAAGTTGGCAAAATCGCTAAAAGTTGCCAAATCAACCGTTACAAATGTAATTAAAGTGTTTGGGGAACGTTTGTCGACAGCCAGGAAGTCTGGATCGGGGGGAAATCGAAAACCGGAAGCCGCTGAGACGACAAAGAGAGTTGCCGGTAGTTTCAAGCGAAACCCTAACCTATCTTTCCGAGATGCCGCAAATAAGCTGGGTGTATCGTCTACAACCGTGCATCGAGCCAAAAACGAGCCGGACTATCGACTTACAAGAAGGTAGTGACTCCAAATCGCGATGATAAACAAAATACGACGGCCAAGCGCGATCCCGGAGGCTGTACACGACGATGCTGACGAAGTTTGACTGCGTGGTAATGGACGACGAAACCTACGTCAAAGCCGACTACAAGCAGCTTCCGGGACAGGAGTTTTATACGGCAAAAGGAAGGGGAAAGGTAGCAGATATTTTCAAGCACACGAAACTGTCAAAGTTCGCAAAGAAATATCTGGTTTGGCAAGCCATCTGTACCTGTGGCTTGAAAAGCAGCATTTTCATAGCTTCCGGGACTGTCAACCAAGAAATTTACGTGAAAGAGTGTTTGAATAAACGTCTGCTGCCTTTCCTGAAGAAACACGGTTGTTCCGTACTGTTTTGGCCGGATTTGGCATCTTGCCATTACGGTAAAAAGGCCATGGAGTGTACGCCGCCAACAACGTGCAGGTGGTTCCCAAGGACAAGAACCCTCCCAACACGCCAGAACTCCGCCCAATTGAGAAATACTGGGCTATTGACAAGCGGAACCTAAAGAAGACCAAAAAAACTGCTAAGGACGAGCAGCAGTTCAAGGCAAACTGGCTTTCTGCGGCGAAGAAGGTGGCTGTACAAAATCTGATGGCAGGGGTCAAGCGTAAGGCCCGGCAATTCGGATTTGGAAAAGCGGAAGCCTAACTGAATATTTTTCCTGAATTTTATACTAATTGAACTTGAAAAAGAAATTTAATTTGATTTTTTAAATAAACGATTTCACCGATTTACACGCGTTTTCCCTTGACCAAATTTTGACCGTATCACCCTTTACTGTTGTATGAAGGGCCAAAAAGGGTTGGGCAGGCTCGTAAGCAGCGACACTTACGCGAAACCTGCGGGAATAAGAGAATCTCCTTCCAGCAATATGATCCGATAAAACGAATAACAAAATACGCAATTCAATCAAGCTTTCCACTAGATGATTTGTTTGAGAAAGGCGCGTCAAATTCTTTACAAGTGTTGGAGTAGAATGTACCAATCATGAATGATAGACACATCACCTCCTAGACACCGGTTGGCCGTCCACTCCATTGTCCAATTGCAACTTCAATGATGCCCTGATGCACCCTCCCCTCCCAGTATTTAAATATTTTAATTCAATGATATATAATGAGGTGCATTTAATATAATATATATAATATTTAAAGGAAATAAGTACAAAAAGTGTATGTAGTGTTTTAAAAAGGGAAAAGGTAGCCTGTTCTGAATAATGATTTCAAACTTGTGTTTCTTACAAGTCGAAATTTCCTTTCTGCTGGTTCTAGGGAGCAAAAACATGTAACAGTTGAAGTCAGGACCTTTAAACAAAATGCAATCACCGCTCTGTGTTAGAAGTTAATGCTAGGTTAATCCTGTAATTTTAAAATTGTGATGAAATAATTAAAACAGTATTGATAATAATATGCAGCTTGTTGCACCTTTAAAGCTCAATCCGTGGCAGATGAATGTTACTCTGGGATGTGAAGATCATTTTGCAATCAAATACAACCTAAAACATTAGATTATAAATTAAAAATTAAAAAATATGTATGTACTCATGACATATGCATAATGTAGATAATTTCATAATCACCAGAATTGGAGAGCATTAAATAATTTTATTTATATCCAATAATCATTGATAGAAAAACACCTCAAGATACAATGCAATAAAATATCTGTGATATCTGGAATCAACTTCCTGTAACCTTGAAGTAGATGAAATTTAATGATTATTATTTATTTTTTTAATAAATAATTTTATTATGATTATAATAATATACAGTGATGATATGATGAAAATAAAACGACGTTGTAATGCGATACTAAATAAACTACATATGAAAATAAAATGCAGCTGATGATATAAACTCTTAAATGTCGAAACTTTCTAAAGTGATGTAATGAAAGAAAGTTTATCACCGGGCAGCCAAGCAGAATGGCAAAGAAAATTTAAGCAAACAGTAAGCCAAAATAAACTTCATATGATTATGATTACTACTCAAAGAGGGAAACTTAACAAATCCACAAAAATAGAAAGAGAATAAAAAGGACGGAAATTTGAATTCTCCGATAACTCTTGATTCCTACTAGGCCCATGAATAATTCTTTACATTGCGACCGGAACCATCAACCATGAAATTTATGAAATTTATTGTGGTGTCTAACCCGTATTTTCTGAAGCGACACAATTGTTCCGTTCTATTTTGGCCGGATTTGGTATCTTGCCATTACGGAAAAAAAGCCCATAGAGTGGTATGCTGCCAACAACGTTCAAGTGGTGCCTGTAAAGGATTGGTACGAAGCGAAGGGCGTTAATGTGGTCGCGAAGAAGGCGAACCCGCCAAATACACCACAACTTCGTCCGATCGAAAAGTTTTGGGCGATAATGAAGAAGAAGTTGAAGAAAAGCGGAAAAACATTCAAAAACCGATGAAGCTTTGAAGAAAAACTGGGAGAAAATGTGTAAGGAAGATGGAAAAAGCCTCGCCCAAGATCTTATGAGCAGTGTTAAGAGAAATGTACGAGCATTCAGGTTGGGGAAAATTCAATAAATAAATTATGCCAAAACATAGCTTATATATAGTTCTTAAAATTTGAGAATTATCCGATTTAAAATGAGTTTTTGGTGATCATTTTTGTGTGTCTCATTTTCGTGGGAGCAAGCAGATCCCAGAAAAATACGCTAGAAGTCATTATTTGCAAATGGATCATTCGACCTTTTGACTATTTTGTCTAGAAATAATGTTATTTAATAATAATTATCTCAATTATTGTTTTGCTGAAAGGTGTCGTCTGATGGTGGTTATTTATAAAAATATAATTCATCGACCTTTAAGTACTGATGACTGGCGAGTGAGTTCCAGTGAGAAGATTTCTGTTTGACTGGCTGAAGACGTTGCTGCACTCGCCGATGCATCTGGCTACACCGGCGGAGATTCGTTGTATTGTTGCTTTGGTGCTAGCTGTTGCCCCCAACTGCATTCTGGTCCATGGCTGTTTTTTTTTTACGACTTGCTAAAAAAAAAGCTGTGCTGTGTGAATTGGCGCGATTTTCGTGGAGAACTTTTCAAATAATCGCTGCAGTTTCAACAGGTATGTGGTTTACCTTTTCCGTATTTTTATTCAACTGCATCTGATATTGATTGATTGACCGAAGGAGTCATTTCGGGGAAAGTGGCATGTTTGTGTTTTGTGCAGTTATTTTTAATTGTTGATGCCTCTAGCTACGACGGCGGAACCAGCCTATGATCCGGGTGCTGGTAATGATCTCTTTGTTCAGTAACGGAAGGTACCTAAAGTAGTTGAAGCTTTCATTTTAGCATAATAAATAGCTGACAACCATAAGATATTCTTTGGCATCGACTTTTTTTTAGTCAGGTGAAGTTTTTTTTCCAGATCACAGCATTAAGTGTTTAACTTATGGTAACTGTGGGTAAGAAATGGTGATTTTAGCATAAATCTATTAAATTTCATATTAGGAAGGAATGAGTAGAAGGAATCGCCCAGTATTCAGTAGGAGTCCTGACTTATACCGTCTCAAGTGCGGGTTTCAATGGGATTGAACGAAACAAACAACATGCTGCTTCCCTCCAAAAAAGCAAAGCACCAGTTAGAATAAGATGAAATGTGTATTTGCAATCCTTTTTTATCACCAAGGTGAGCTGTAATTATGCAAACAAAAAGTACATATTAATTGTGCAAATGAGCATATGTGCTTCATGATTTAATTTGTATCGCCTATGAGTATGTTCTTAATAGTTATTTTCTTCTAAAATAAGTACTGTTCCACAATAAATTCGACCAAGAAATCTACAAAGTGTGTCGTCAATTTTTGAGTAATGTACTAAGCAGTATATGAGGCAAACTTCTTAATTATTGTTGTATCACAATCAGTGTGTCAAAAATTCTCTTTGTGCACCTAAAAACATAAGATAACCTTGACGAGTGATACACCCGTTATTCTCTCACTATGCAACAATGATATGTTGTAGCTTGAATTTATTGCAACAAACCACGAAGAAAACAACAAAAATTTTGTTGTATCGGTGATGGGAAAGAGACAAGTTGCTGTAAGAAAATGTTGTGATTCGCACACATGTTGCAACGATCATGTTTTCCTGTAACAGCGACAAAATAACGTTTTGTTATTATTGCAACACATTACCGATAGTAACAATGGTTCATCAGCAACATGAAAAATAGCGACAATCAGTTGTTGCTGCCGAACAAATTACTGATCTGAATAATTATAAAATTTGTTGTGGATAGACTTCCACCTGAAGAAAAATGCCTGTATGAAATCAAACACAGAACAAAAGCGAACACTATCTTCTGCAAACTTGTTGCAAATTGACTATTTTATCAGGGCAAAATAAAAAATATGTGCGTTTAATGCCTGGTTTTCAACTCTTAACATCCTAAACATAAAGAAGTTCAGTACAGAGGATCTACAGTTATAACTATAGTTTTTCCGATTACACAAAGTTACGATATCTATTCTATTATTTTAATTGACTCTTCTGGAAGGTCAACAGACATAATGAGATAATCTGGGATGTTCTAGGTGATCCAAACAGTCCTGGAGCTCAGATCTTAGGATCAACAGTTGTTACTGTAGTTTCATGGCTATTCAAATTTACGATATGTATTCAACCATATTCAATGGATCTTCTGGAAGGTCCACCAACATTATGATGAAATCTGAGATGTTCTGGGGCATACCAGGCTGTTCATTAGTTTATAGATTAGGATCTACCATTGAAACTGTAGCTTTTTCAGATGTGCAAATGTACGACATGTGTTCAACTATGTTCATTGGACCATATGAACGAGCAACCAACATTATGAAATAATCTGGGATATTTTAAGTTATCCAACCTGTCCTGGAGTACTGAACATAGGATCTATAATTGTAACTGTACCTTTTTCGGCTACACATAGTTATGATACGTTTTCAAACATGTTTATTAAGTCTTCTGGATGGTCAGCAGACATTATGAGATGATCTGGGATGTTCTTTATCAGCCATACAGTTTTGGAGCTAAAAAATTAGGAGCTGAAATATTAACTGTAGCTTTTTAGGCTATACAAATATACGATATGTATTCAACCATGTTCAGTGGATCCTTTTTTAGGTCAACCGACATTATTGGATCCTCACAGAATATTTTTTGGCACATTATGGATATGAATCACTCAAATTGGTTGTTGGTTATAAACTTCAAGAATGCATCTTGAAGTTGAAAAGTTCTGATTGAATATGTCGAACAAAACTGATGATTCCAGATAGGCTCTTGGTTCCGATTTGGCTGAACCAATTGTAACTGTATCTTTTTTAGCTGCAAGGCAAACTTAGAATGACCAATATTATCCCAGATTATCACATAATATCTTTTGACTTTCCAGAAGATTCAATAGACGTAGATGAATGCATATCGCAACTTTGTATTGTTGAATTATCTACAGATAAAATTGTAGATTCTAGGTTTTGAGCTGAAGAGAAACACCAAAATACAGTACATTTACCATCACTGACCCAGATCGTGTCCAGATGTGGCCAATGTAGTTCTTGACACTTGATTCTACCACTATTGCTCTTATTTTGGATTTCGTATGTGATTTGGGGTGTAGCATGATACGTTCTGGTCCAAGTAAAAAAAGAAGGCTTTTCCCCGGTTGTACCTAGAACATGCCAATAAGCGTTTGGGCAATTATCGAATTTAAATGTAATTAGAGATGTCGCATGGAATGTTTTGGTTCAGATCAAAAACTGGCCACATCTCCATAGGTACCCGTAGCATGCCCGGATGTGGCCAGCGTTCTCCTGAGCACTCTCCATTCTACCATTCATCTTGTAATCGAATCCTTATGTGATTTGACGCGTCTCACGATAGCTTGGAAATATTTTAGATAATATCTTCAAAAGTATCCCCTACCCAACTCTCCGGGTGAGAGTTCTTGATGTGGCGCAAACAATTTGTCAACAGAAACGTTTTCGGACTGAACTTGCAATTAAGACCTAGGCTACAACTAAGATCCCCGTTCTCGGAACGAAATATGTTTCGAACTTTTTGGGACACATTTTCTTTGTCCGCTTTAACAAATGTAGAATCGATTTTTAATTTATTTTAAACAACACAACGCAACATAATGCACTGAGGAAATGCCAAAAGGAACGAGAGTTATTAATCGCTCGTATATTGGAAGAACAGCACTAGTCGGGATTGCAAAAGCTTTGATAAAACGTATGCAATAAATAGGGAAATGTCGCTAAAAACGGACAATGGTTGAAAAAATGAACACCAGCTGTTGCAAATCAAATTATTTTTAGGAATAAATTAATTATCTTATGATACTAAAACAACATGCATGATAAACTTTAGTTCATGTTAACAGAACAAACTGAAATTTATTGCAAATCGTATGTTTTTCATTAAAGCAGAAGGTATCGATCTTCCATCTTTACCAACTATCCCCTATCACTCGACAAAATTTTTGAGAGAGAAGGGGGATAAAACTAAACATTGACTCTTTTCGGTAGATGCAACATGTGACATTATTGAATTTATTTATGTTGCATACAAAGCAATATACAAGCAACACCTTGTCTCTTGCCTAAACAACAATCGGATGTTGTGAAACATTAATATCATGATTGAACTGTCATGCAATTTGTCATTATTGTGTTGAGTATGCAACAATGATAAAAATACATTATTTTTTGTCCCAACATTGAAAAGTTAGGACAATGTCTTTATCATTCATGCATTCACGAATTTTGATTCACTGTCACAATACTTTGGAGGTAACCAGATAGGATACCGAATTATTTAGGAAGTATAAATTGTGAGATAATTTATGGGTTGAGGGGTTAGGCATTTATTTGAAAATCAAAACTTGTTTCAGAGTTTCTTCGTAAGACCAAACGCTTACCACCGCTATGGACGTTTTACACTAACAACCACTTGCAATCTTAAATGTTCGCATATTGCATTCGAACTGCAGTCGCGAAATACAGCTGCATCACAACAAGCACAGTGCAGTACACCCGGTTCAATGTGTAGCAAATAAATCGCGAGTAACCGACAACTATCGTCCCGTCATCCGGGGGACGGAAACTATTTTTCAACAATTGCAAAACTTATTTTCTTTAGTGCATAAGTCGAGTTGATCCGGGTAGCATGCGAGTGTGGAGGACTTTATCATGCTCTCGTGATTAAGCGCGAAACTCAACTGCAATCGCACACTTGCTCACGAATACAAGTATGCGCGCGAAAAGTGCATCGGTCGGAAAGGCGCGCAATTGCATCGCTGCATTCTTGTTCTTGGTCGGGTTGTTTGCGTTGCTTTCGCTGTTTCCACTCAAGTTTATTTCGCGATATCAACATCTCAACCACTTATAGCTTTCTGATTAGCGTTCAAGTAAATACAACTGTTGCAATAGCTGACCAATAATAAGAAATATTCCAAAAAATAAGTAATATTAAATTTTCATAATCAGAAGATATTACTATAACTGCTAGTCAGAAAACCCATAGCAAATAGGCTCATCTTCCTCACATGATAGGTATACAGTGGCCAAAGAGCTACTTCTGCTCGCACGTTCAGCTGCTTTAGTTTCCTCCGGTCTTGTGGCAACGGTGCCGGTGTCGTTATTACCAACTGCATCGTTACTAGTACAAGGTTCTTCACAGTCTATGTTTTGCCTAGAACTTGTTGCAGGACATTCAACTCCTTTCTGGACAAATTGTTCGTCATGTTTTGGTTTTTCGGGTAGCGCTGATGAAGAATTGTTCATTGCCGAACTGGAAGCTTCGTTCGTAGAATGATCGACAAAGAACTCTATCATATCGTTATTGTTGACATGAACAGCTGATGTTTTCGGAAGAATGCCGGACCCCACTGAAGCAGAGCTAGAAGCCTCTTTATCATCAATCTTGAACCCTTGTTTCGACGGACTTGAATTTGCAATGCTGAGTGATTCTTTTGATCTAGTTGTCGATCCCTTTTCGCTGCTGACGTTAACCAAATCGGTTGAAGTTTCCGGAAGATGGTAAAAACCTACGAAAACCACCGAATCGCTTTCCGATAAATCCTCGATTGGTTCTTGTTCCGCAATTCTGCTAGTTGCTCTTGTGCTCCTCGGGGCTCTTCCGGTATGAATTCGATTATTTGTGGCCCCTGTTGGTGCTGCTTGACTGGATGATTTTCTCTTTCTGTTTGGGGCCATGACGTCTGCAATCGATAGAGCTTTCAATTGTTTAAGCACTTAAAAGGTCAGGGCATGCTACGTTGTTTGTAAATATTTTTTTCAGTGAGAAATCATTATCTGCATTCCTTATCCAATTTATAGGGTATGTGTCCCTTGACTCAGCCTAGTATGCAACAATCGGTTACATTTTTTATCATCTATATATCTAAATATATAAAAATGGATTTCTGTCTGTCTGTCTGTCTGCCTGTCTGTCTGTCTGTCTGTCTGTCTGTCTGTCTGTCTGTCTGAACCTAATAGGCTCAAAAACTACTGAACCGATCAGCGTGAAATTTTGTATGGAGAAGGTTTTAGGGCCGGAGAAGATTCTTATGATGGTTTGAAACCCCTCCCTACTCTGAAAAGGGGGGCACCCATACAAATGAAGCACAAATTTCTGCATAACTCGAGAACTAATCAAGCAAAGGAACCCAAATTAAGCATGCGGATGTTTTTGGAGGAAATAAATGTTTATATGGTGGTCAGAGACCCCTCCCCTCTCTAAAAAGGGAGGCTCCCATACAAATGAAACAGAATTTTCTGCATATCTCAAGAACTAATCAAGCAAATGGAACCAAATTTGGCATGTGGGGTTTTCTGGAGACAATTTTTTTTCTATGGTGGTTTGAGACCCCTCCCCTCTCCTAGAAGGGATGCTGTCATACAAATGAAACTAAAATTTCTTCATAACTCTAGATCTAATAAAGCAAATGGAATCAAATTTGGCATGCGGGGATTTTGAAGGCATTGATTGTTTCTACGATAGTATGAGACCCCTCCTCTCTCTCTGGTAGGGGGGGGGGGGTCCCATATAAATGAAACATAAGTTTCTATATATCTCGAGAACTAATCAAATGGAACCAAATTTGGCAGGTAGAGATTTTTGAAGGCAAGAAATATTTCTAAGGTGACTGGACACCCCTCCACCCTCTGTAAGAGGGGGGCTCTCATACAAATGAAACACATATTTGTGCATAACTCGAGAACTAATCAAGCATATGGAACCAAATTTGGCATGTGAAGGTTTTTGGACGAGCGAAATGTTTCTATAGAGGTTTGAGACTCCTCTGCCATCTGGAAGGGGCCAAAGAAGGGGAGGGGGGGGGGGGGGGTGCAGTTCCATATAAATGAAACACAAATTTCTGAATAACTTGAGAACTTATCAAGTTAATGGAACCAAACTTGGCGTGTGGAGTTTTTCGAAGGCAAGAAATGTTTCTATTGTGGTTTGAGACTCCTCCGCTCACTTAAAGAGGGGTCTCTAATATAAATGAAACACGAATTTCTGCATAACTCAAGAACAAATCAAGCAAATGGAACCAAATTTGGCATATGGAGGTTTTTGAAGGAAACAAATGTTTCTAAGGTGGTTTGAGACCCCTCCGCCTTCTGAAAGGGGAGACTTCCATAAAAATGAAACATAATTTTTAGCATAACTCGAGAGCCAATGAAGCAAATGAAACCATATTTGGCATATTGAGGATTTTGGAGGCAAGAAATGTTTCTATGGAAGTTCAATACCCCTCCCCATTTTGAAGGGGGGGGGGGGGGGGCTCCCATACAAATAAAAAGCAAATTTCTGCATAACTCGAGAACTAATCAAGTAAATCAAACCACTTTTAGCATATGGGGGTTATTGGAGGCTAGATTTCGATATGCATAAAAATGAATTTCTGTCTGTCTGTCTGTTTGTCAGACCCTTATAGACTCGGAAAGTTCTGAACCGACCAACGTGTTAATTTATATGAAGGGGTTTTTGGGGCTGGGGAAGGTTCTTATGACTGTTTGAGACCCCTACTCTCTCAGGAAGGGAGGCTCTCATACAAATGAGATACAAATTACTTCATAACTCGAGAACTAATCAAGCATATGGAACCAAATTTGGCATGTGAAGGTTTTTGGACGAGCGAAATGTTTCTATAGAGGTTTAAGAGTCCTCTGCCCCATGGAAGGGGCCAAAGAAGGGGAGGGGGCAGTTCCATACAAATGAAACATAAATTTCTGAATAACTTAAGAACTTATCAAGTTAATGGAACCAAACTTGGCGTGTGGAGTTTTTCGAAGGCAAGAAATGTTTCTTGCCCCACGGGTATGAAATTTTTTATGCTGAGATTTTTGGAGTCGGCGAAGGTTCGAGACTCCTCCCTCATCTTGAAGGGGGTGCTCCCACACGAATGAAACACAAATTGCCACATCACGCGAGAACTAATCAAGCAAATGGAACCAAATTTGGTATGTGAGGGTTTTTGAAGGCAAGAAATGTTTCTATGGAAGTTTGAGACTCCTCCCCTTCCTGGTAGGGGTGGGTTCTCATGAAAATGAGACAGAAATGTCAACCAAACATGAGAATTATACCTACTGTTATGAAAAATTTATATGTAGAAGTTGTTGAGGCCGGAGAAGGTTCTTATGATGGTTCAAAGCTCTTCTCCCGTCTGTAAGAGGGGGTGGTCTACACAAATAAATCACAAATTTATGCAAAACTCAAATACTCATCAAGCAAATGAAACCAAATTTGACATGTGGGGAGTTTTAGACAAGATTTTTTTCTAAGGTGGTTTGAGACCTCATCTCTCTGTTGGGAAGGGGGGGGGGGTGGCCTCTCAAACAAACGAAACAGAAATTGGAACCAAACATGAGAATTATCCATGCAACTTAAACTCAAAATGTGTATTTCTCGGGTAAGAAGCATGTACTGATAGAAGTTTGACCCCTGCTTAGCCAAGAATGGGGGATGCTTGAGTTACTCTCAGTGCTACATTATGCACAAGAAGTTGATCAAAGGTTATGCAAGGGAAAATTACATTCAAACTGACAAGATACGGCTTCGTTTGATGATACATTTTTTTGTCAATGAAATGCTTCTACGCAGAAACAACGACCTATAGAAACTACCGATCCAAAAGTTTAATTAAAAACATAAATCTTTGTTTTTTTTCAGAAATTACATTAGTAAACGAAAATATTTTAACCAGATGCATTCACAAAAAAACATAAACGAGCAGGTTCTATTGAATTTTCATTCATTTAGTTGCATGCGTAGCAAGGCTCGCACCGGGTTCAGCTAGTAACTCATAAAGTTTTTCAGCTGGAAGCAAAATTTAACTAGCTACACACTTGTTAAGATATGTTTAATAAGCCATCTGGTAGTATATATCACGTAAAGTTACACAACTCATTTTATAAAGTCAGAAACTTTCGAAGGATATGGATGTAATGTCGGTCTGTAGGCATCAAATTGGGTCTATTAATGGATGCAAGTTCGTCCCATTCGATAGATTTGTTATTGAATTATGGCTATGTACGCTTTTTGCCGATTTTTTGATTCAAGGCGTTCCCAGCTGTATTCGCTCTACCCAACAAACAATTTTACTAACAATCAAACTATACTTAAACTGCTAAGAAACACTTAAGTGAATTTATCATATGATTAAGCGGTCATTCGGCAATCAAAACATTATAATTAGCTCTACACAGATTTTGTTCCTTTAGTTTGTGTTTAGATGAGCCATATGAAAAAAATTTAACCAAAACTCAGACATTTGTATTGTAAATGTTACCAATAACAACATTTTCACTACGCTTTCCATTAGACAGGCCATAATTGGGAACCTAGAAAAAAATATGTCCCTTACATTGGGTCTATGGTTTTCATGTTAAATAATTGTTATGTTACTTATGTGACCAGTTAGTTTATAACATGTGACTATTTTCTGTACATCTTGGCTGCATTATTCGGTTTATAGGCTCAATTTCGGCAAATTTAGATCATTCGAAGAGCGTGTAGATAATCTGTTCAGCTTAACCAGTAAAGTTATGGTGTCTGAAAAGTTAAGAAAATCGAAAATTACGCGAAAGTGAACAATTATAAATTCATTAATTATGTCTCAATTGCTTTGAAATAGATCGGTCATCCTGATAACAACATGATTTTGTTGATTATCGCCGAAATAATGACATTTTCGGTACATAGGCCGAATCAAGGAGCTAGGCTAACATTACATCCCGTTACCGTATCTACTAAATTGTAGATTATGGTTTTTTGTTGTTGATAATTTAATAAATTTTCACTTTTTTGCGAAAGCATAAAAACATCAGATTGTGATTACTTATTTTGGGTTCATCATCATTTGTTGATAATTTCCACTAGAAAATAGGCTATTTTTTTCGCTGAAGATTCTGGAAATATCACGGGAAGTTAAATCAGATTTTTTCAATGTGTTATCGTACTTTAATGATTGCATGGCAAATTCGTGGACTCCTTTTGATTAATTCTTGAAGTGTTTCAGTTGCGAGATTGTCCCAAACTGCTTTTCGACTGTCAAACAACTGTTTTTAACTGACTCGTGCATGTTCTTCTCTTGCGAAACGAGCTAATCCCGAATTCAATCGGGTTGACGTCAGGCGATTACGGTGGCCAATCCATGATTTTGAGCACACCTCTTCCTTTGACCGAAGATATGTCATGCACAGATGGAAGGTGTGCTTGCAATCATTAACTTGCCATTTATCTATTAAAGATAAATCCGTAACCGATAAAACCAATGCTAGTTAGAGTGGCACTTCGTTGAATAATATTTTGAGAGTGTTCCTTCCGCATTGTTTCGTCGATTTTGACTAGTTTTCCAACACCATCTGGAGATACGTAGCTCCAGCTGCAGCTAAAACACTCACAGACCATAACGGAGCCTCTGCCGTGTTTAACTGTTGGCACAATATATTATGGATTATAACACTTTTCTTTACTGCCAGTGAACGCATTATTGTTCCATGATACAAATCATAAATTTCGGAAAAATTACTCGATTTGTCCCACTAGAACGAAAA
Organism: Aedes japonicus; assembly: GCA_034211315.2. NCBI lineage: Eukaryota > Metazoa > Arthropoda > Insecta > Diptera > Culicidae > Aedes > Aedes japonicus. The sequence goes on from JASCZW010006495.1 coordinate 79,561, forward strand.
TTGCTCTCAGTGGAACAATTATGCGTCAGTATTTCCGGTGGGAATATTTCACTTATAGTATTGACGATTTTTTTTCTAATAACTTACCATAAACGCATTTCAGTCTGTATGTTGTATCATATATTCAGAGAATAAAATTTCAAACACCTCTTTTACTGCTTGTTATTCGTATAGGACTTATATGCTTTTAAAATTTGAAATTCATCTTGCTCTGCAGTGTTAACGATTCCTCTTTTGAAGCTTTTCAATATCTCGTTACGCCAGGGAAAATATCCAACACGGTGGAAATCTTCGTTCATGTTCCCGATTTTCAAGAAAGGAGATACACAAAATGCCGAAAATTATCGAGGCATCACATCGCTTGGTTCCTGCTCAGCAAGTCTGCAAGTCTTTGAGATTATCGTCAACGACCTGTAGTTTAATAGTTGCAGTTGCTCTCCTGAACAACATTGATTTCACGCCAGAAGATCGATCCCAACCAACCTTGCACCTTTCGTCTCCTTGGGTCTGCGGAATATGGAAGCTGGACGTTGTTTACACGAATCTCAAAGCTGCTTTTGACCGGGTCGACCATGCTATTCTTTTGGCAAAGTTAAACAAACTTGGCGTTTCAAATAACTTAGTTCGTTGGTTTAAATCTTACCTAACGGGCAGGATACTCTGTGTGAAGATCGGCTCAGCTCAATTGAGCTATTTTACTAATATGTCGAGCGTACCTCAAGGCAGCAACTTGGGACCACTGCTGTTCTAAATTTTCATCAACGTGGTTGGACTGATACTTCCACCTAACTGCAAGTCGTTCTATGCAGACGATGTGAAAATTACCGTGGTTGTGCGGTGCTTCACTGATTGCTTACTGCTACACTGCCGTTCTAAAGGGTGATACGGTCAAAATTTGGTCAAGGGAAAACGCGTGTAAATCGGTGAAATCGTTTATTTTAAAATCAAATTAAATTTCTTTTTCAAGTTCAATTAGTATAAAATTCAGGAAAAATATTCAGTTAGGCTTCCGCTTTTCCAAATCCGAATTGCCGGGCCTTACGCTTGACCCCTGCCATCAGATTTTGTACAGCCACCTTGTCCACCTTCTTCGCCGCAGAAAGCCAGTTTGCCTTGAACTGCTGCTCGGCCTTAGCAGTTTTTTTGGTCTTCTTTAGGTTTTCGCTTGACAATAGCCCAGTATTTCTCAATTGGGCGGAGCTCTGGCGTGTTGGGAGGGTTCTTGTCCTTGGGAACCACCTGCACGTTGTTGGCGGCGTACCACTCCATGGCCTTTTTACCGTAATGGCAAGATGCCAAATCCGGCCAAAACAGTACGGAACAACCGTGTTTCTTCAGGAAAGGCAGCAGACGTTTATTCAAACACTCTTTCACGTAAATTTCTTGGTTGACAGTCCCGGAAGCTATGAAAATGCTGCTTTTCAAGCCACAGGTACAGATGGCTTGCCAAACCAGATATTTCTTTGCGAACTTTGACAGTTTCGTGTGCTTGAAAATATCTGCAACCTTTCCCCTTCCTTTTGCCGTATAAAACTCCTGTCCCGGAAGCTGCTTGTAGTCGGTTTTGACGTAGGTTTCGTCGTCCATTACCACGCAGTCAAACTTCGTCAGCACCGTCGTGTACAGCCTCCGGGATCGCGCTTTGGCCGTCGTATTTTGTTTATCATCGCGATTTGGAGTCACTACCTTCTTGTAAGTCGATAGTCCGGCTCGTTTTTTGACTCGATCCATTTCCATTTCACAATCCATTTCACAAAGGCTAAATTTGATTGCCCAGTCGGGGAGGCAGTTGCCCCACCTGCTCTCTCCCTGGCTACGCCTAGGAACCTAGGTATCGTTTGGGGTACTAGAATTTACCAGAACAAAATCGAGATTAGAAAGCAGAGGGCCCACTTAGGAATTAACTTGCAGGCATGTGCACAAAACTAGTATATCGCGGTGTTTTTTTTTTTTGTTAAAAGTTGATTTATTAATTCCATTTACTTTTTTCTGTTCGTTTATTTAGTAGGTATTTGAAATATAATTATCTTCTTATTTTCAATTATATTAATATAAACATATCAAGGCTCATAGATAAATGAACATATAATCACATAAATTTCTTAAATCATAATATTTGTTGGGGTTGACTTCAGTACCACTAGTTGGTGACATAGACTGCATAATGGGCCTGTGTGCCATCCCCAAAGGGTAATTGCAATAATTGAACTATTCACAGCACTGTAAAGAATGTAAAAAATTGATGAAATGCATCTATAATTTAGGAGTCATTTCTAGAGGACACTTCAGCATTTTCAACATAGACAGTATTCTGAACGACGTTTCGTCAGCGAAGTGTTCGAAATGATTATATAATGGTCTTCTTAGACATCTTTAATTTGAAATTTATTAATAGTTGTTGGGTTCAATATTGCAGGGATGGGTACTATGACATGGAAAATTCTACATGTTTTATAGTATACGAAGATAAAATATCTAATACTTCAAATACTGCTCAGGTTGTCGGCATATGCTAGTGTGACCATGGTATTCGTCCTAGTAATCTGGAATGTTGGAAAAGGGTTCAGCCTTGACAAACAAGCTGCCATACAGCTCCACCCAAGAAAAAAAATCAGTATGTACCCTACTCCCAACGCTACCAATGAAATGAAATAAAGATTATTGTTCATGATGTTTTGTATATTTTAATCTATTGAATTTGGTGATAAAAAAGTTTATCAAAGTTTAGAAATTTAGTAGATTCCTCGACTTATTTTTAAAATATTATTCAATAATAAAGGGGGAAATCTTGCGGCACGTGAAGCTTACTTTTATTGAAAATATTGTTAACCTGCCGAAACTATTATGGATCTATTCTTTTCTACAAATATTTTAATTAATCGATTAAAGTCGCAATGCAGGACTCGTCGAATAAAATACTTGTCTAAGAATCAAACCATATAAATGAAATTCGATGGTAAATATCCGAAATATACTGCTTGTTAAAACAGTGTGTTCCCATCTGCATTCACTTGCACTTGCAAACGCTTCTCAATATCTCCTTCCTCTGTTCGGGACATAAACCACTGCGACCAGTAATTTGATCTATTGTAGTATATCACGTATCCTTTGTTTAGTGCATGTCGAGTTACCTCATCACTGTTCAGAAATGATGAAGTATTCAGTGTTGTTACAGTTGTCATTGTTTGTTTGTTGACAATGAATCAAGTTTCATTGAAAGTTTCCGCTGTTTAAACCCCTTTGTGAGCGATAGCACTCTTCAAAGGCGCCCTCTTTATCAGTAGAAACCGGATTCATTGCAACAAAATAAACAATAACTCCGATACTGATCATGCATCAGAACTGATACTTATCATGCATCATCAATATATCCTTGGAAATTGTATCAAAATTCCCTGCACATTTCTTATAACAGTTGTCCAACATTTATTTTTCGGATTTCTTTAAAGGATTTGATTTTCAATCAAAAAGTGTTATTTTGGGTTATTGGTGGCGAAAATATTAAATTCATCTACAGTCTCTCATACAAAATTGTCATATTCGACATTCAGTCAGTACTCAAAGGATGGATTGAGCTAAAATTTTGACAGTAGCTCAGAAGTAACCTGAAATTTAAATTGTGTTGAGTTTATAAATTTTGAAATACTGTTTTCAAAATTACATCTGATCCACCATTTTAGAAAGTTTTAAAAACATTTATTAGACTGTACTTGAAAATTTATAAATTCAACATAAATCAAAACGGTAGATGCATTTGATAATTTTGCCTGTACTGTAGTTGCTTACATTCTTTTGCCATACCTTCAAAAAAATTTTAAAAATTTCCTTGAACTACTATCAATGTCAATCCAATTCTTAAGTTTAACCTCAAAGTACCCATGGATGTTTCTTTTGAACTGCCGTGAAGTTCTCAGTAGGTTTTTGATGAAATTATCCTCAGAATTCTCCTTAAAATTTTTGAACTCTCTTTAGAAATTTAGCTCGAAATGACTTATAAATTTTCGAAGTGAAGGAGTCAGTATGAACACAATTTTGAAGAGATTCAAAACGCGTAATACAGACTAATCAAAATTTTGATATAAATTTAAAATGCTCATTGACTGAATATTCTTCTTTGTAGTTTTAAGATTGTTTAGTTTAAACTTCACTCAGGTCTATTCTCCGCTTCGGATGAGTTGATACGCCTCATGAAAATCGAATAAGGTAACTACATTCTCCATTTGATCCACATGGAATAATACGAGGTATGTATTCACCACACTCCATTCTCTTAAGGCATCTCGACTCCTCGAGGCGCAGAATAGATCTAATTATTCGATTGAACCTGTTCTGCTTCATCAAGAAAAATAACCTGTCCCCAACAATTACGCTACTTTTATCGCTCTTTTCAATGTTTCTATAAACGAAAAAAAAAATCCGTCGGGCAGGCCCCCTCCAGGCCCCCTCCAGACTAATTGTCTAGCTCCGCCAATGATAGTGCGCGAAGTAATGTTTGTATTCGGGTTGTTCCTTTCAAAAGGATGATGTGAAAATATTTGCCGAATAGCAGAGTGCTACGTCTGTAGAGATATAAATGCATCACAGGGAAGCCGTCCAAATGAAGACTGAAGATCAGCAACAATATCCTGTGAGATCTTTCTGAATTTGAACGATACTGCTAAATACGTGCCATCATCAAAACAATAAGATTTGATTATGGAAGTGTATGCACAGTAGCTATATCCATTTGATGTTTGTACTGTGTTTATGCGGGGCTTGTTGTAAGGCATTCTGAATGGGACACTGGAACCCAACAGAGCTATCACCTTCTGTAGAGAAGTGCTATAACCTTAGTGCAAGCCTGTACTCGCGAACCTTCAACAGCCATACATGCAACCGAACTCAGCATCAGCTCGGATGGTCAAGGAGACAGCCTCCCAGCTGAGTATATGATCTCAACTCTCCATACAATACCATCACACCATCTTCGTCACCACGATCGAGATCACCATCGTCATCATCTCTACCACCAAGTGATAAGAGCGACGTTAATTGCTCTGAGTGGCTCTACGAAAACATCGCACGCTATCTAGAGCAAAGATCGAATTGAACCGATGATCAGTCCACCTCTACCGGGTCATCGATACGCATGCGGGTACCGCACGGTCACCAATTTTAATGTGTTAGTTTTTTAGGTAATAAAGTGTCTAGTTTAAGTGCAATAAAGTTAATGTCCGTAATGTTTTAAATAAACTATGTTACTATGTTTGAGTAACCGCCGCGAATGACCACGTTTTATTTTGGAGTGCATGAGAAGAACTTCTTCGTTGGTTGAAGACCATTAACCCAGCCTTCAATGTTGGGGAAAGGATTCCTCCACATTGCCTAATGCTGAGCTATCCATCGAAGGTAATTGGATTCCCCCAACACCTTCCAATTCCCGGCCTAAAAATGTTTGTCTAGTCAATTTTTTTTCATAAAATCACTGCCGGGCGGCGGGCGTTGGATTGCATATACAAACACACCAAATGAAGATCATATACTATATAATAGATACGAATGTTTGTAGTATGTTTTATTTACATAAATGTATACACTATTACATAAATTGCATATTCCATGGGAATGGGAGGAAACATCAGGGCACCCGATTGAAGCACTCTGGATGAAGAGAGTGGGAATGGCAACTCCCCATTGCTAACAGTTTGTGAATAGAGGGCGGGCTCTTCTCCCCGTCCATTGGGGCATCTTCATGTTTGATAGTTTGCTCTTTTGATCAATTGTTCAATCTTGTTATATCCCTGTGGATGGTGTCCAACCCGTTTTTGGCCCTCTATACAGTGACATGATTAGGATAATCAGTGGTTAAAAAAGCTTGATCAACAGAGAGGAAAGCCCATTGTTGTCGGACTTAGATATCTAGTTATGGATGATGAAACTTATGTCCTGAAAGATTTCATGCAGCTTCCAGAACTAGTTTACAATTTTGCTACAGTAGAGCATTTCAGGACAAATAAGTCTTCAAAATTTCCCCTAAGAACCTTGTTGGCAAAGCAATTTGCACATGTGTAATGAGTAAATCTTTCGTCACTACAAGCACAATCAACAAGAAGATTTATCAGAAAGAGTGCCTGCATTCGCGATTGCTACCCTTCATCAAAAAGCACAAAGTACACCCAAAAGTTGAAATTGAAGCAAAAAATGCAATTGCAGTTTTTGCAATCATATCTTGAGAAATTCGCATGATTCTGAAAAGGCAATTTTGCCCATCATGATCCACAATGCTTTTTATGGTATAAACAAAGCCATGCAAGTGTGTGCAAGCGGTTATCGCTGTGTGCTTAGTGTCTCGACAGTCGCAGCAACCGTTGGGTTTTTGTTCAACCGTCTACAACTTCTCAATATGGGTGAGACAATCACACAGAACGCCGCTACGCCATTTGCCACTGTTGCTATTCCGCTGTCAAGTGTTCTATTTTCATTTTCACTCGTCATCACACTTCCATCTCCCCCTCATCAAGTCACCAAGCGTTTTATGAAATGAACGAAGCCATGTATATGTGTGCGACCAACATTTGCTTCATTGTTGTAACGTTGAGTGCCTCGACAGCCGAAACAACTGTAAGGCTTTTATTCTGATCACCTCAACTTGTTATGGTGGCTGGATAGTTACAATGAAGAGCCGTCGCGCTGACGGCCACGGTTCGAATCTCAGTTGCGAATCAAGATTTTTTTTTGTGAGTTATTGAATTTACTACTACTAACACACTGCACAACCTCACGCACACATTGAATTTTTCTAAGCGAACTGATGTGTTGCTTTTTTGCCCACGACCAATGTTGCATTTCTCTCCAAGTTGCGATCCATTACGAGAAATGAAACCAAATCATGCGAAATTGCATTACAATCTTACTTTTTTATTTTGGGTGTACATAAAAACTTTATTCTGGTCTAATTTGGCATCATAACATTATGCTAAAACTGTGATGGAGTGGTACAAAATCAAGTGAAGCGAATAAAGCACCAAAACCAACAAATCCGCCAAATTGCAATCAATTATTATTGTGTGATATGTTGCTCAATCATTATTCTCTGAATTCACGGTACTTACTGAAGACATTCTCGGTATAGTGATATTGAACGGAATAAATACTTGTATAATTCGGCAAATGGAATTGAACACTCAACAAGGTACCTGTAATGAGACAGAAATATAAAAAAAAGGTTATTTATTCAATACATAATGGAGAGATAACTAATCATTAACAATGAAACGCTTACAAAAGAATGCAATAAGAAAATAAATGTCACATTCACCCTGCACCGTATTCACCCTGCTGCATACAATTGAAAATTTATCATTGTGCACATTCCAACGAATTCCTCATCCCGTTTTATTGCTTTCCGAACGTACGATTCGGAGAATGATACAATCCCATCACCATCAGTGATTGCATTCCTCCAGTTTGTTAAACATATAAATTTTAATGGACTCTCAAGCATCGAAATAAAATGTTTCAACTGTTCTGCATTTTATCGAGACGCGCCTCTTATGCCCTCCCACCGGACTGCTCTTCATTATTGGTGGTAACACGCTTCCCAGAACCATCAAAGCTGGCTTCCCATGCATGCGGTGAACTGGTTCTGAAGTGCCCTCTAGATGGAGGGCTATATCAATTAATGATTTTGCTTCCAATTTCACTCACGCCAACACAGTGGCAACAACAAGATCAACATGTGTGCATGTGGTGTGACCCTAACGGTAGGCAGCGCATCGATTGAATTTAAATTAGCCTAATGCCGTGCACAGGTCCACACCCGGTGACCACCCGCCAAGACTGCAGGTGGATTAATATGTTCGATTTCGGGCTACCGTGTGCTCTGCCCCTTGTGGAGGGCGTCCAGATCGTTATCGTCCATTGGGTCTTTCTTATTGCTCCGCACGTCCGTTCGTGAACAACGTTGTCAGTCAGTCGGGCAGTCAGTCATCGGCAGCCGGTTAGGGTCCACGTGGGTTAATGGCAAGAGTATTACAGAGAACTTCGCTGGAAATTAGAACTTAAGTGATTGATGTATGCGGACTGTCCCCGGTGAGCTAAAGCGATCTGATAATTGATTGATGGACCGGGTTGCTGTCCGAACCGGATTTCTCATAATCGGCCCATTCGTGGAATCTAAATCAACTCTCTTCGATATCATTCATATTTTTGAGCTATTAGCTTTGATTAGACAAATTTTGACTCATTCGGTGAGACAAATTTTCCCAAACCTAGGCACGTCTGCGACGCTGCTAGTTGGTAAGAGAGAAGTCATAAAACATTCGAACCCATCAATAAACACATCGTTATTTAGTTTGGGTTCACTGAACAAGTCGTAAAACAGTCAAACGTTCAGTGAATGAATGATTGCTAATGTAACATCATGTGCAGTTATAGTCAAAATATCAACTGTGAAATCAACACACCTCAAAAGTTCTTCGAAAAGGGAAACTAAATCTGAATCAATCCTGCCCGAGATCAATTTAAAACCATTTAAAGCCAAGCTGAGCGGTTTAATTTATCGCGCCCCTCCGCCCATAAATCTTCTCATCCGAAGATATAAATCATGCCTCACAAATTGCCCCATTTTCTGCTTTCGTTACTTCCGGGGAAAAACACGGCGGTGTCGGTGTGACTAAAAGTGCGCGGCCTAGAAATTGCTTCCGACCAAATTCCTCTTCCGGGAGCCATTCACAAATATACAAACCTTCATTTAAAAATATACATTAATCCTCGGCACCCGCGGCAGGTTCCGTTCGGAGAAGAAAAAAAATATTCCCAGCACTTCTCACCTTCGAGGAAGTGAGAAAAAAGAACACAACCGAAAGAGAATAATAAATCGACACAAAATGAAGCGAACCATCATCCTGCCGAAAATCCGATAAAAGCCCCCAATCAACAATCAACAATTTTCCCAGGCCTCGAACATAGTGTGGTGGCTTTCTCATTTCACTCGGGAAAATTTGGAAAAACCCCACACGGGACGAGATTCAGCTCAGGTCAGGCAGCGACTATCTTCTCACATAGATCCGGGAGATCCCCGGATAACGAAGAAAACGAGATAGGTGTTATGTCGCAAAATCTCATTCCCCGGCAGCCACCACTCATCGTAATCATAATCGAATTATTCTTTTATCGTGGCTGAAAATTGAAATCAATTATATTATGAGTGTGGGAAATTTTTCCTTCCGTCGCACTATGGCAAGATGGTTGAGAAATGGATGGCCAAAACAAATATTCTCTCCAGTGACTCCAAACTCACGAACGGCATGAATGACAAAGACATTGCACACTTCTAGGGTTTTTTTTTCATTAGGGCAGATCTACAATTGAGAGATTCTCCTGGGCTCGCTCTCTTTCATTCATTACAGCGCCATTATAAAACTTACGAAGCATTCTGTAGCACAGATAGAAACACAGCAGTGCTGGTTACCATACTCTAAATAGTTGAATGAAAAACGTAGCTGAATGGACTATAATGAATGAAGAAAGTAATCAAAGAGAGTCTCAATTTCAGATTCGCCTAATGAAAAAAAACCCACACTTGTCCGAAAGGGCGATTTTCTGGAATAAAATAGAGAGCACTAGATAACGTGTAATCAAATTGGTGTCTTAAAGAAGTGCTTGGTAAGATTAAGGCGCATCTGAAAAAGGTCGTCCATAAACTTTGCGTTCATCGGGGCACGATTTATTTTATTCTAACTTTTTGTGTGTCGTGCTAGGCTTTCGAAACATTCTACAAAATTGTAGAACTCACAATTTCCATCAACTTTGCGCAAAACACCAACTTACTATCTTGTATTTTTTTATTGGGATATGAAGCATTTTATATGGGAACCCCTTTTCAAATCGGTTTTTAGCTCTAACTTTTTCCTTTGATTTTTCCTCGAGTGTACTATGTTCTAGAACGTTTTTCCTTTTACTTTTAGAAGGCAGTAATACGCTATCTTTTAGAACTGAAATGATACATGCTTTTTGTTGTTCAAAATATGCTATTTTCCAAGGGTTGTATCTCAAAATGTTAACATTTTGGAAATAAAATTCCGTGACATGATGGTAAATATTTTACTGAACATTTTAATGTTTTAATATATGGGGGGGTAATTGATAATTACTAGGTGGGCATGAATCAAAGAAGTGTGGTTTTCGATAAAAATACAGTCTTCAATGAGCTTTTCAATTGTAATTTATTACTTTGAGTTTTCCGCCGCATTTTATGGTGAAGAAAGTTTATCCTTTCACTGAAACACACAAACTTTTGGATGATGGCTGCACTCTAGCCTTTAAATATTAAAAGACACAGGCATTTTTTAAATCATCTTGGAACTGCCAACAATAAATTTCAAAGAAGTCCCAAGATATGATTGCAAAAAATGCAATTGCAGTTTTTGCAATCATATCTTGAGAAATCCGCATGATTCTAAAAAACCAATTTTGCCCATCATGATCCACAAAGCTTTTTATGGTATAAACAAAGCCATGCAAGTGTATGCAAGCGGTTATCGCTATGTGCCTAGTGCCTCGACAGTCGCAGCAACCGTTGGGTTTTTGTTCAACCGTCAACAACTTCTCAATATGGGTGAGACAATGGCACAGAACGCCGCTACGCCATATGCCACTGTTGCTATTCCGCTGTGAAGTGTTCTATTTTTATTTACTCGTCATCACCCTCCTATCGGCCTCTCAGCAAGTCACGATGCGTTTGCGAAATAAACGAAGCCATGTAAGTGTGTGCAAACCGGACATTTGCTTTATTGTTGTAACGTTGAGTGCCTCGACAACCGGAAGCAACTGAGGGGCTTTTATTCCATTTGTCTTAACTTGTTGTGGTGATTGGATGGTTACAACGAAGAGCCGTCAAGCTGACGGTCCCGGTTCGACTCTCAGTAGTGGATCGTAATCTTTTTTGTGAGCCATTGAATTTACTACTAGTAATCAACTGTATAACCTCACGCAAACATGGAATTTTTTCTAATCGAATTGATGTGTTGCTTTTTTGCCCACGATCAATGTTGCATTTTTTCTCCAAGTTGCTATCCATTACGAGAAATGATACCAAATCATGCGAATTGCATTACATCTTGCTTTTTATTTTGGGTGTATCTCCGAAGAAGTGGCCAGTTGTTTGGACCAAAATTTACCATATTACATTGGAATTCCAAAACAAGAGGCAAGAGGGGTGGCATTAAATGCTTAAACCTTATTGGCCAATACATCTGGGCATGTTTCGAGTAACTCCGGAGAAGTGGTCAATGTTTGATTGGACCAAAACATGCCATGAGACACTTCAAATTAGAATTAAAAGTACAACATGAGCACGAAATTTAAAAAAAAAAACGTATGTCATACGTAAAAAGGGAAAGATCTCACCATATATTTTTTATAGAACCATAATACCTTTCATTTGATGGCTATTATAGTCCAATTCTCAGTTACTCAAATCCATGTATTCCGGAACGTTGTCCAACCAGGTTTCCGGAACTGTTCGAAAACCTTTTAATAGGGTTCTATCGATCCATTGTACTTTTCATTTGGCGTTTTTACGTCGAATTCAGCCTATTTGTTACCAAAAAAGTCGAAATAGTTCGTACAATCTAAATTTTTCCAGAATGTTGTTCTACCATATATCCAGAACTGGTTCACCCATTCCATAAAAAGTAAAGCTCTCTGTAACCATAATACCTGTCATTTGACAATTTTTGGGTCTCATTCTGTCAAGTGGTTACCACGATACACGACTTAGTTCTTAAAATCCGTTTTTTTTTTCGGAGCTTCTTCCGGACACATCTCCGAAACAAGTAACACATTCCAGAAACATTTAATAAAGTTCTATGGGACCAAATTACCTCCAGAACCATATATCCGAATCCAATAAAAATCAATAGCATTAAATAAGACCATGATACCTATAATTAATAATTAATAATTTGGCACTCAGTTCGTTTGAGTAGTTGCTGAGAAACATAAATTAGTTCCCAAAATCCGTGTATTTTTGAAACTGGTTCCGTCAATATCTCCAAATCGAGATATCAGATTTCAAAACTATTCAAATTATAGCGTTCAAGGTTACCGTGATACTTTTCATTTGGAGGTTGTAGCGCTCAATTCGATTGAGTTATTTTGAGAAATACGGCATACTATTTCGTCACATATATACACAAACACAGACATTCATACACACCCACACAAACGAAAATACAGGAATTTCATGATCTCATCAAGCTGAGTCGAATTGTGTATAATATTATAGTTCTAACTATAGTTGTAACTGTATTTTTTCCAGCTCTAAAAAGGTACGATATTGTCTTAACAAGATCATTGACCTTCTGGAAGGTCAAATGATATAATACAATAACCTGGGAGGCTCTAGGTTTCCTAAACTGTTCCTGAGTTCAGAATTTATGGTCAACAGTTGAAATAGTGTTTTTTTTCGGTAGCACAGAGTTGAAAAAACCTTGTAGAGCCGTAAAAGCTACAGATACTATTATAGATTCTAAGTTTAGTACTCCAAGACAGGTTGGACGACTTAGAACCTCTCAGATTATCTCATAGTGTTGGTTGCCGTTCCCCAAGATCAAATGAACATAGTTGAATGCATATCGAAGATTTGTACATCAGGAAAGCTACAGTTTCAATTGTAGATCCTAAGCTATGAACTAATGAACAGTCTGGTATGACCCAGAACATCCCAGAATTCATCATAATGTCGGTTGACCTTCTATAAGATCCATTGAACATGGTTGAATACATATTCTAAATTTACCTAGTCGTATCACTATAGTTACAACTTCATATTCCAGGTTCTGAGCTCCAGGACTGTTTAGATGACCAAGAACCACCCATATTATCTCAAAATGTCTGTTGACCTTCCAGAGCACTCAATGAATATGGTTGGAAAATATCGTAGATTAATACAGCTGGAAAAAGCTAGCGTAACTATTGTATATACTAAGCTCTGAAGTCCAGGACAGTTTGATTGACCTAGAACATACCAGATTATCTTGTAGTGTAAGTTGACCTTCCAAAAGATTTGATGAAATCTATTGAATATATATATAGCTAATTTGTATAGCTATAAAAGCTACAGTTACAACTGTAGATCTTAAGACATGAACTCAGGAATACTTTGGATTACCTAGAACATCCCAGATTATCTCATAATATCTGTTGATCTCTCAAAATACTAATAGTTACTTAGCATGTACGGAAAAGCCTTAGGTACGACTTTAGATGCTAAGTTCCGAACTTCTTCATGTATAGAATATTCTGGGTTGGCAAACCAGGCAAAAACGCATGTATTGATTTTTTTTCCTGATGGAATAGCCAAATTGTAACAAGTTTGCCTTAGAAAATGTTCGTTTTTGTTCAGTGTGCCATAAAACATCTTTGACTAGGATGAAACTTTGCGCATCTCATCGGTAACGCTTTGATTAAAAAAAAAATAGACAAATTTAACCAATTTTTCATGCGATTATACTACCGTCTGGTAGAGGATCCAACGGTAAATTGTGAATAAACAAAAGTAGAGACTGCACACAGGAGAAAAAATTTACAGCTCTATCAGGTAGTTCGTTTAAAGCAGACCATTTGCACTTTGGAT